>RJWM01009441.1:0-67666 GCA_004363535.1 Dasyprocta punctata | reverse complement strand
TCTTATTATCTTTGGTGATTTCTGTGAATTCCATTTTTCAAAAAATGGTCAAATGCACAGTGAATTGATATTATCTACAAGAAAATACTTGCATCCCTTTCAGTGAGACTTCTGGTTTTCTGAAGACAGTCAGGCTAAGCCTAGATTGATTTTATTCTAGATAGAGAGGCTTAAGGGATGCTGGCTTGCAGGCTCTGACAGAGAATGACTTGTCCTTTATTCACTGAGTAGCATAGGAGATTAGCTCCTGGAACTCTGTGTGTGTGTGTGTGTGTGTGTGTGTGTGTGTGTGTGTTTGTGTGCGCGCGCGTGTATGTGCATGTATATAGCAAAAAGGAAATTTATTGTAAACCACCATCTGGAAACAGTTACTTTCTGTCTGGTAGTATGACAAGGGATGTCTAAATATAATAATGAGGAAGCACATTGCAATGTATGCCATTTTAAAATGCCATGTTACTTGAGAACTATGTAAAGAACCAAAAAATAAGAAGAATTGTAAAAACTGACCAAGTTTCACACTGTTTCTTCTAAATAAACCTAACATACAAAATATACTTTTCTTAGTCAATGTATTTACAAATAGAGGCTTAATTCCAAAAAAAAAGGATTAAAATAATTCTCTGTTGCCTCATTTAACTAACAAGATTTTCATTAATAAAAATATATAGTAAGAAGTTGGAATTAACTTTCCTTCAGTCTTTTCTGTCAACATACTATGAGCCAGAAAAAATTTTTGGTAACTTGATTTATTTTCAGTCTTCAAGGTTAGAACATGTTTCATTTGCAAATGGTCCTGTCAGTTTCTCAGTTCAGGGGAGTAGACAGACAGCTCATCAGAAGAATTAAGACAAATTTGGTTAATTTGACTGCTATTAAATAAATCAGAGATTAAGACAGTCACTGAACTCTTTCAAGCTTCATTAGATCTGCACAAACTTACAAGGGTTTGTGAGTATTATTTAAGATTGGGGTTATTCATCTAAAATTTTAATTCTTCTGATCTCAACATTCTAAAAGGTACTAAGGAAACCATAACTACAAATGTCACATAATAATAAGCTTGAATTGAATATTATGTGTATTAGGCTACATTATTGATTGTAATATTGATTGCAATATTTCTTCTTTAAGATTCTTTGGGAAGCCTAGTGCTTCTTTCTTTTTTTTTTTGAGACAGTGTCTCACTCAGTGATCCTCCTGACTCAGCCTCCCAAGTGCTGGGATTACAGGCATGTATTCCTATTCCAGGCAAGCCTAGTGTTGATAGACCAAGGACAAGCCATCATGGAATCCTTTTATAAATTCCAGCTTGTCCCAAGATCTAATAAGTCAGAGTGTCTGGTTGAGTTTTATGCATTTGAAATAAGATGAGCATGAAAATCTAATAAAATTTGAGAAATACTGCTTGTCATAACAGTGTAAGTACTGAACGAAATTCCTGGGAATCTGAAAAGTTAACCAGTTTCAACAATTAAAACCTATTACAGTAAATATTATGTTGCTATAAAAAAGCAATCCTGACATTTTTCTATTTTCTATTCTCCTTAAAAGAACAAACTTATTTGGCACACTGTACCTATCAGGTTCAATCCAAAGTCAGCTGTGTCCGAGGCACTGCCTTTCTATCTAAGATGCAAATTTTTCAATTCATTCAATTTGTATCTTTGTTCTTACTTTTCATTTCAATTCTAGCTAAAAGCAACCAGAACTACCCATGCCACAACTGAAACATTATGCTACCTGAAAATTTTCTCAATCAGATTAATAGTCTTCCATCTTTAAATCCAGTCTCACACAAAATGTAGTGAAGATTTTGCCAGAATCTTCACTAGATGGGCAAAGTGTAGTGAAGATTTTGCTAGAATGTAGCAATTTTTCGATATCCTCCTCATTCCAAATTGAATCTTCCTGAGCCCGGCCTTTATTGTCTGCATTCATATCAGCATTTTGGTCTGCTGAGCTCCACTAGAATCTCCCACTAAGCTCCATTACAGCATTCTAGGTCTTCTCTAGCTAGCATCTCCAAAACTTTCCAAACTCATTTCAGAAACCAGTTTCAAGAACTTCTAAACTACATGGTTTTATAGAATCACAGCAACGGCCCCACATCTATTTTATCAAAATCTGTATTAGTCACTTTCTTGTTCCTAGGACAAAATACCTGATGCCTGCAAAAGAAAGGAAGAAGTTTATTTTGGCTCACAGTTTAGAGGATTAAATACATGATCTGCTGGTTCCAAGGCAGGAAAGGCATGGTGAAAGGGCACCGCAGCGAACAGCTGCTCACTTCATGGCAGCAGGGAAGCAGCAGGAGAAGGGAGGACCCAGGGACAAGAATACACCCTGTAGGCATACCCTCGGTCTCCATCTCCGGTCAGGCCTCATCTCCTATAGCACATTCACCAGTGCATGTGGATTCACTCATTTGTTCACTCATCAACTGGATTGATCAATGGATGAACACACTGGTAAGTACAGCACCAAGTATAGCACCTTCATGGTCCATCTTTCAATGTCGTGAGAGCTTTGGGTGGCATTTTAGGTATAAACAAAAAGATTGACTTATAGCTCTGAAAGGACTAGAGTGATGGAAAGCTACAGAGTTAAAGTCTACAGGCAAGATATTCATACTGGCTGAGAATATCCCAGATTACTAACCCCATTTTATTTGGTCACTGGCTATGATGAGTCTATATAGAATATAGACTAAGAGTGAATGACATAGCAGATCCCAAAAAATACAGGTTCAGGAGGCAACTAAATTGTCTTAAAGGCCATTACAGATGTATCTGTAAGTGGGAAAAAGAAAAATAACACAGACACAAAAGAGAAGGAAATGTGACTGTAAAAGCTGACATCAGAGTGATATGTTCCAAATCTCAGGAATCCTAGCACAGTCAACAGAACTCAGATGAGGTGAAATGATTATCTCTAGAGTCCCTAGGGTGAGCTAGACTTTCGTGCATTTTGGAAACCCAGCATTCAGATTTTTGAAGTGATGTATTTCTGTTGTTTTAAGTCAACAAGTTTGCAGCAGGTTCAGGAAAATAATTTAATGTTTCACATGGGGCTGTGTAGTCAAAGAATGTGGAAAGTAAGTTGCACAAAAAGAGCCTCATCTGGGTCCATGAAGGAAGTGGAATTTAAATTGGTCAAAGACTGATCGGGACTTTGAAGTACATCTTTTAGGGTTGAATATTTGAAGTCTGTAAACTTTCATTAAGGGAGACTCAATGAGAAGAAAAAAAAAAAAAAACTATGGCACAGAAAAGTGCTTATAAAACATCTCCTGTCCTGGGTTCTGTATTTTATCTATCCTTGGATGTAATTTGGGCTCCAGTAATAATTGTGACAATGGACTTTGGAAGGAAGTCACATGTGCTCTTTCCTGGTTCACAAAGAGAAAGTATGCTTTATCATCCATTCCTTTCTTTTCTTGATTAAGCCATCAGAACTTTCCTGCTAAACAGAGAATATGATAAAAATGACTTTTCTACAAGATGGAGTTGGGCTCCCTAACTGTGCTGGATTAATTAATGGTCAATTTGTGACACCCAGCTGAACTGAATCAGGGTAGTTCTGCTGTGGAAGGCCCACCAGTGTATTGTGACCAACATCATAAAAGGAAAACTGGAGGGGAAGATGGTGTGCTGTTGATTCTCCTGGAGAAGATTGTCAAGCTGGTTTTCCTGATGTGAACTCAGCTATTCTCATTGCCAGAGGAGCTTGGGTTCTTGCTATCACTGAAGATGGCTGTGGTTCTTTTTGGGGGAGTTCTGATTGTTACCTTGGTATAACTTCCTGACTCCAGTGGAGACCCTTCATCATGCTGGCACAGAGCCTTCATCCTGCTGGCATAGACTTTCTAGTGTTCATCACTTGCCTTTGGGCATTCGCAGTGCAGATCCTTGGTATAGACTTGCAACAGACCTTGTCGTAGGCTCTAGGCATCTCACTAGACTTGTTCAGGACACTGTCATGGAATCCAGGCCCTCAGCAGGATTCTTTGGGTCTCTAGAGTGTGGACAGACCTCCTGCACTCATTTGCATTTGACTCGTTGGGTGAATATTACAAAATAATCCTATAAATTATGTGTCCTGTATTAAATCTACTCCCTTTCAAAGCCTGACTACAACACTGACCAATCTTAGAATTCGAATGATTATTTTCTTAAGACATTGAATGCATGGATTTTGCTCTTAAGTACAGATAACCTAAGTGGAAAAATAGCTCATTATCTTTAATGGGAAAATGAGTTACACATATGTCTGTAACAAAAGGTTCAATAAAACAATTGCCAGCAGAGATGTGAATGAATATGTTGTATGATATAGAATCAAGGAAGGATTTAAACAGAATCTGAGGAAGGACCAGAATTTCTATCATTTAAGACATTAAGAAAGAACATTTCTGGAAAACGGTATGATAGAAGTATATATGGCAAAGTTTGTAATCTATGAGATGAAGTTAAAACTAAAGAAACAGTAATATAATTATAACTAGCATCTTTTTTTAACACTTGCATTGGATCATGTACTATTCTAAGTATATTACCAGTATTAGGTTTTTTAAACTTCATAATGACTCAAAAAGTTACCTACGTAGTTTGCTATGCCAATTTACAGAAGAAAAAAAATAAACTTCAAAAGCTAAACTACTTGCTCAAGACAAAATATCTTGTAAATGTACACACAAAAATGTAAACTCAATCATTTGCATTTTTTGTGTAGCACCATAATAGATTACAATTTTTATCAGTATATTTACATTTCATATAAAAGAAAATAAAATTGGGTTAAAAGTGCATAGTATTTTCTTTTCTTTTCTTTTCTTTTTTTTTTTTTTTTGGTACCAGAGATCGAACTCACAACTTCGCGCCTGCCGGGCAAGTACTTATGCCACTGAGCTAAATCTCCGGCCTAGAAGTGTATAGTATTCTCTTATATAAGTTTATGGGTAGGGTAGCTATACTCAGAAGAGGTATTTCATTGATTTAACATTTCCTTCTGTGATTTTCAAGATGATTTTCCACCTTTCAGCACATCAGGATGTCCTCAGACAAGCTCTGTGAGTCAGCTTTTCCATCTCTGGACACAATACCAAACACCCACTCTCTTAAAGAAAGAGAGTTTTAATTGGACTCACTCCTTATGTTCAGCTGCCACCAGGACATCATGGTAGAAGGGCATGGCAGAGCAAAGATGCTTAGATCAGAGGAGCAGAACTGGAGACTAGTGCCAGAGACAAGGGGAAGGAAACAGACAGGAGCCCCAAAGTCGCACTTTCATAATCTGCCCAGACTTAGCTGTTCTACCAATCCTGGAACAGGTTCCAAAGTCATTCAAGTTGAAAATGCACTCTAATCACAACCCCCACCCCAGTATCTCCAGCTGTACGATGACTGTACGTATTAGATGTCCTAATCAGGCATGACAAGGTTCAGCAGCCACAAGATTCCTCGCTTGCTTTTCTAGATGGTTTTTCTAGTAGCAAAACCCCTCTCCTAATAATGTTAATGGGCTTTCTCCAAATAACACTTGTTCCCAAGTAAATCACTGGTAAGAAGGAAAGAAGCTTGCTGGTTTGAAGCAACCAGAGTTTCCCAGTGACTTTATAGAGCGCAGAATTAATATAGGGAGCTCTGTCAACAAGGGAGAAGGGAGGAGGCGTGGAGCTAGGCAAGAAGAGTATGCAATAATGTTTAGGGAACTTTGGAAAAGATTTCAAAGCAAGCTGAATTCCAGCAGAAAGAAACTTAACTGACATAGGATACTATTATATGTAGTGTTTAGGAGTTGGATTATTTTAATAAAATCGTGCCTTCAAATTAATGTTACGTTTCTACATAAAATATATATTTCACATTAGCAAACTTTCATCAAGGCTATTACAATAGTCCAAGGCTAGCCCAAGGATAATTAAACTCATATGTTAAATATGAGAATATGAAAGAAAGTACTGGGGAAACGTGTGTTATTAAAAAGATGAATTCAGCATGACGATATTGTTGAAAGAGGTAATTAGGTAAGGTAGAACTCAACATTTCAACTTCAGTAAATCTGATGAAACAATTAATATGACTAATGAGAATTCATCATAAATTATCATAAATTTCTACTTTGAAATGTTAAACTTTGCAAGCTGAAATAACCTGCAACCTGTCATTATAGTTTTTGAAAATGTTCTGAAAATATGAGAACTTGTAAGAGTCTGTTGTTTACAGATCATTTATAAACAAATGAGTATCAAAATTAAAAGAATGCCTTAGATGGTCAGAGAACCCAGGATAAAATGAAATAGACAAACAAAAATTTAAAGCACAGCAATTTGATAATAAACAAAAGGTTAAAAATAACAAAGTTTAGAAGCTAGAGGAAACACCAAAAGCACTGAATAAACTGAAGTAGTCCCCTAAAATAATTAAGAATATGGCAACTTGTTTAGACAATGTGTTTGAAAACAATAAGTAATCTGAGTTTTG
Organism: Dasyprocta punctata; assembly: GCA_004363535.1. Lineage (NCBI taxonomy): Eukaryota > Metazoa > Chordata > Mammalia > Rodentia > Dasyproctidae > Dasyprocta > Dasyprocta punctata. The sequence continues at coordinate 61,181 of RJWM01009441.1, read as the reverse complement.
AAAAACAATCAAAATTATTTGGATATTATGCAGCATATTGGAAAATGATTCAAGTCCTCATTTTTTAAATTTCTGTAAGAATCAGAAAAAAGTACTATTGTGATTTATATCTAGATGGCCCCTCCCCCAAAGACTCATGCACTTCTAGGTGGGGTTTTGGGGAGGTGGTTGGATCATGAGAGTGTGATACTTATCAGGTGAGTAGTTCAATGATGAGTGTATAATTAAATGTGATTTAGGAACTGAAGCATGATTGGAGGAAGCGGGTCACTGGGGCGTGGCCTGCAGGTGTCCATCGCATTTCCTCCCTTGATCCTTCTGTCTGCTAGTGTCCTGTCTTGATGGGCTTTTCCTCTGGCAGGCCTCTCTGCCTCCTTGCCTTGGAGCCAGCTACCTATAGACTGAAACCTCTACAATCTGTGAGCCAAACTAAACCTCTCTTTCTCTAAATTGTTGATGTTGGATATTGTGGCCCAGCAACAAAAAAGTAACTATGACATGTACTGTACCTGGTCAGTATGGGTGAAGGAGAAAGCTGCTGGGGGTTAAGTAGGAGAGCAGAAGCATAAAGAAAAGAAGTTGTTCTGGTCCAAAGCACACATTTTAAAAACTAAACAAAAAATTACATTTTCAAAAAAGTTTGGGTACATTTAAAGACCTCCTAGCTTGTCTATATTTATTTATAAATGAACGAATAAATTTTTAAAAACTTGATGTTCTTCATGAACACCCACTTCACTCGATGACTGAAGTTCTTACCATACACATTTCATATCAAATGAAAGGTAGCATATTTGTATGCCTTTCAACTACTTGCCACTCAAGGAAAATAGAAAAGAAATACAATATTGAGCATATGAATCACAAATTGATATCTCTATGCAAAATATCACTGCTTAAAAATCAGATTTTAGAGCCATGCAAGGCATGTGGGGTCCAGGAAGAGAAAAGTCAGTGCCTCCCAAGAATCAGCCATGCTGGGACTGGGAGGAGTTCACAAAGAAGCCCAATAGCCAGCCTTTCTGGTAAGCCATGAAGGCCATGCAAGTCTCAGGAAAAGTCAGATAATGCCTCCCATGACCCTAGTGGTGTGAGGGCTGAGAATCAACAACCCCCGCCACCCCAGTGCAACTGGCTGGTTTGGAGGGCAGGCTGAGTTGACAGCAATGAGGTACAAAAAGCAACTGAGTGCTTATATTGTTTGGTTGATTTTGCAGGCCTGGGCCAGAGGGCTGAGCACCTATTGGGAGGATAGCAGTATGCAATATAGCAAATATGGGGGATTTCCTTCCATCTTGTTTTTGAAATCCAATATTGTTCTGTTTTGTTTTGTTCCAGTTAAATGTTTTGCTTTATTCAATGTTCTGTTTTGATTGGTTTTATTCTCTCTCTTTTTTTTTGTTTGTTTGATTTTGCTATGCTTGATGGAATGCACAACTATTGTGAAGAAAACAAGACATACTATGGTAGTCATTGTTTTCCTAGTATCCTGCTTCAAAGCTCTGTACCAATTTCACTGCTTTGTTTTGATTGGCTTTATTCTGTTTGTTTTGTTGGATTTTATTATCTCCAAAATAAAAAAATTAGATTTTAAAGATTGTTTTCATTAATAATCCCTCTCCTTTGTTAGAATAACTTGTCTTTTTATATAATGCCCCTGATACTCCTGAGAGATTTCATTTTTCTTTGTTCTCATCAAAACTTGAAAACTGTTGAAGTTTTGTTTTCTTATTTTTTCCTTTGACTTTTTAAGTTTGTTGTTTTTGACAACTGAGATATTTATAAATGGAATTTATAGATTTTTGAAAGGAGAAACAGGGCCATGGTATGGAACAAAAGCAACAGAGTCGTGACCTGGCATCTCGCTGCCCATCTTACTTTGTGAAGACGGACCTCCACAGACACATTTCAATTTCCAAATATCTTTGTAACCATATCATCCTAAAATTCGTTTGTTCAGATGAGAAGGTACTAAAAATATTTTAGAAGCTCAAAATACGTTCACTGGTTCTTTACTAGATAAAAACCAAACTTTTAGCAGAAAGGCTTCCTTGGGAAATAGCAAAGCTTTTTGCTCTTGTCTTCTTGTACGAAGCTCAGACTCTAAAGGAAAGTCACAGAAGCCACATCTAACTTCTTCGGCCTGCGTCACACTGGACCTCCCCAAAGACCAGCTCTTCGTAAGGAAAAGCCATGCTTGGATGCACCTTGCAGGTGCAGAGCTCTTTACAAAAACAAACCTTTTCATGGGTTTCTAATGAGCACAGCTGGCTGAAGGACATTAAACCCTAAAGAGGGTTTCTGCTTCATTGTTCCTGTCTGACAAACTGACCTCTGAAAAGACACCAGGGAGGCAGGGAGAACAGACCTTCCCATCATTAAGAGGATGTATTTAATAACTTTGCCTTCCATTACTAATGCATACTCACAATCCACCCCTGCATGTTCTTAAATTAATTATTTTATCTATACAGAGTTTTAGGATGCAGTTTGATAATAATTTGATAAATGGATATAATAACCAAATCAGTGTAATTAATAATTTCATCTCCTTAAACATTTAAAAATGATTTATATATAAGTGTACATATTTATGTGATATTTCAGTACATGTATGCAATATACTGTATAATTATCAAATGAGTATAATGTTTTCATCTCCTTACCATTATTTTGTCTCTTTTTTTTTTTTTTTTTTTTTGTGGCACCGGGATCGAACTCACAACTTCACACCTGCCAGACAGGTGCGTAAACCATTGAGCCAAACTCCCAGCCTTAGTTTTTTGAGGCAGGGTCACACTATGTAGCTCAGGCTGGCCTTGCACTCGTTTTGTAGCCCAAGCCGGCCTCGAACGTACAACGCTCCACCTACCTCAGCCTCCTGAGTGCTGGGATTAAAGGCGTGCACCACCACGTCCAGCTTATTTTGTCTCTTTATCATTACTTTAGAGCTCTTGATTCTCTCTCCTCTACTTGCACATAAAATATGTAGCATGTTACTGTGTAGTCCCCAGTGGTGTGGAACACTGGAATTTAACTGCAAGTTCTGTGTTTGGTTGCCTATTACCCAACCTCTATTTCCTGTTTCTTCTACCCTTCCTGACCTCTAGTAATCATCATCAGACCTTTTTTCTTTTTTCTTTTTTCTTTTTTTTTTGGTCTTTTTGATACAAGATCTCAGTATACAGTTCAGGCTGGCCTTGAGCTCACAACAATTCTCCTGCCTTAGCCTCCTGAGTGCTGGGATTACAGGGGTGTGCTACCACGACTCATTTATCAGACATTTTGATACAGGTTTTTTTAACATCTATTTGTGAGAAAAAAGATGTGAAATTTTCTTTCCTGCTCAAATGATTTATTTCATTTACCATAGTGTCTCCTAGTTCCATATCTAATTTGCTGTAGATGGTACGATACCATCTTTATATGGCTGCACAACACTTCAGTATGCATATCACAGTTTCTTTATCTGTTTGTTCATTGATGAGCATCTAGTTTGATTCAATTTATTAGCTCTTGTGCAGAGTACAGCAACAAACAGGAACTCACAGGTGTGTTTCTGATATACAGTACTGGTAATACTTCCTTAAGATATCGTGAGAAAAGGTACAGCTTGATTAGATGGCATTTCACTTTTTAGTTTCTTGAAAAATCTCCATACTGATTTCTATAATGGCTGTTCTAACTTACATTCACACCGAAAGTGGATGAGATGTTCCTTTTCGCCACATCCTGCCAGTATTTGTTATTTCTAGTCTTTTTGAATAATAACCACTATAGTTTGGGATTGACTTTCCATAACAGCTAATGAAAGTGAGTGAATGTTTTATAGCTGCACTGACCATTTGAAATTTTCTTCTTTTGAGAAGCGCATACTGAAGTTTTTGCTGTTTTTGTTTGATTAAATAAAGGTTTTGTTCCTGTCTTTAAATTTTCCATATAGTCTGCATATTAATCCTTTGTCAGAAGACCACCTTAATACACTTTCTCCCATTCTGTAGGCTTTTGCTTCACTCTGTTTATTGTTTCCATTGCTATTCAAAAGCTGCTGAGTTTAATACAGTTTTATATAATCCCTTTCGCTTTTGCCCTGGGGTATTATTAAATAAATATTCATATCAATATCTCAAAGCATTTTCTCTATGTTTTCTTTTAGTAGTTTCATAGTTTCAGAACTTCCATTTAGGGCCTTGATTAATTTTGAATTCATTGTTGAATAGTGTAATAAATAGAGACCACGAATGTACTTTAATGATTCAATTGTGGTCCATTTATATGTAGTTTTCTTTGAATAGATTTTTTTTGTCCTTACTCACTAAGCTTGTTCAGTGTATAAACTTTTCTTCTTCATCAATTTTGGAAAATTTTTTAACATTATTTCTTCAAAGAGTTTTTTCTGCCCCAACCATGTTATCTTCTCCTTCTAAAACCTAATTGCATGGATATTGAATCTTTTGATATTTTCCCACAGGTCTCTGAGGCACTATTTTAATTTAATCTTTTTGCATATTGTTCCAATTGAATAATATATATTATTCCATATTCAAATTCACTATGTCTTTACACTGTCATTTCTAATTAAATTATTTGAGCCATGCAGTGAATTTTCAAGTACACAAAAGTAAAAAAAATAACTTGTAAAAGTTCTTCATTTAACCTCAAGAAAGTGTTTTTTAAAAAGTACTTAGAAGGAAATGAAGATCGATTTAGTTGTGGATCTGTACAAATTAGCAGAGCACCTGTGCTGATTAATCGTGTTGGTCAGGTAGCCTGGTGCACAGGGTGCACGCGTACCTGGCTGCACCTTATTCTGCCTGGTGGGGTGGGGGAAGAGTAAGATTTGCAAAAATAAACGGAGTTAAGCAGCCCGCCCTTCCCAGGGTGCGAGGTCCTCACCCAATCTCTTGAGAGTTTGAATAGAAAAAAGTGTGAAGGTGGAAATAATTTTCCCACATACTCTTTATTTATTTTTTTGCTATGTTTCTTGAACCATAACATTTAATCTTACTGTTCCTGAAGGCTGGAATTTATATCAGAAGTTTTCCTTGTTGTCAGGCTTTTAGACTCAGATCGAATTATACTACCATCTTCTTAGATCACCAATATGCAGATAATAGATTATGAAATTAGTATGCCGTACACAATTCTACAAGGTAATTCTCCAGAACATGTCATATATACAAAATAAGTCATATAGATGCACATTTGTAAATAAAATATATGTGAATGAATTATATATAAATTCTAAGAAACATATAAGTAAACCACATTCACGCACATATAACATATATAATCTGTAGAACACTAATTTACCAAGGAGCCAGAACACAGCATAAGATTTGCAAGGAAGCATCCGCTCTTTCCCAGTTGTCTTTGTGCTGGGAGCTCTGTCTCTGGCACTCAGACTGTAATTTACACCCCTGGCTTCTGCTGGTTCTTGGGCCTCCCACTTGGACCAGAGCTATACCGTGCTAGCATTCCTAAGTCTGCAGCTTGCAGAGAGCAAACTGGGATTTCATAAACTTTATAACCCTGTAAACTAATTCCTCATTCTATCTATCCTGCTGGTTCTGTTTTTCTACATGGCCAACTGGTTTCTGGTAGGTTTTTTTTTTCAGTTTTTATTAAAATCTATTTAAAATTTATTTCAGTGTTTAATCAAAATATTTTGGGTTTTATGAAACCAGCAACAATAAATTGTATGAAAACAGTAAAATGACTGGAAGGCAGTGGGGAAGTATGCTTTTGTCAATGTCATAAGCAATAGATGAAGTAATATCACATAAGTTGAAGAAATTTAAGTTAATATTTATTGTGTAAATCGAAAAGCAAAGATAAAAGCAACAAGTGAGATCTATGCTAGTAATCCATAAGAACAGAAAAAAAGAATCATAAATAATACACACTTGATCAAAATTAGAACAAAAAGAGAAAAGATAGCAAGAACATATGGAACCAATATATATGGATGCACCTTGAGAATGTAACTTTAAGTGAAATAAATCAGACGCACAAACATGGCTATTGCATGGTTTCTCTTATATGAGAAACCCAAGGTATAAACGAAGAGCAAAATGACAGATAGGCAACAGGAAGCAGCAAGATCACTCTTTCTCAGACACAAAGGGGATCAAGAGATGGAGGGGAAGGGAGAGAAGGGGATGGAAAAGGAAATAAGATGTGTTACCTACATGGGCGAACTCTACACTATAAACATAAGCACTATATACTGCAATTAGGTATTAATTTTTAAGTAAATATATCACATTATTGCATTTAATTCTGCCCATGTCAATACTCATATTCAATCTGACTGAAACACTCCAAAGGAGAATCAAAGATTGTAATTTGGATACAAAAAAAAAAGAGCCAAATATAAACTTCTTTTAAAGTAAGTGGAAAGGAGACCAGGAGATGTGTGGATGAGGAAGGGAGGCGAACAAGAAGTAAAAAGAATTAGAATGTGATATGTGTATGTGATATGTATGTGATACAGGTGTGATGTATAAATAATGATCAACCTCCACAATGAAGATAATCATTAAATACTGCAAACATGAACTAATGAAAATTTAAGAAATTTTTCAAATAAACGAAGGCTGAGGATGTTACAGTAATGTCTCCTAGTTCACTTCTAATAAAATCAGTATATTAAAACAATCTGCCCAAGAAGTTGAAAATACTCACTTGAAGTAAAAACAAAATGTATTTAAAATATAAAAAAAGAGAACAAAATTTATCGTGATTCATCAATATGCATATTTTATGCATTGTTATATACATTATATACTATTACTGAGACAAAAAAATACCAAAACAATAATCATCAATAAAGATGCCCACCATACAATGTATTAATATGCAAGTAAAAACACAAAATGTATATATTACATAATGATAAGATAGTGTATTTATTAGGGGTACATAATAATACTAAACCATTAAGAATACAATACAAGAACCTCAAAATATTTGAAGCAATATCTGGCAATACTTCAAGGAAACATAAATCATTGCTATAATTATATAAATTGATAATTTTTACAAGCCTATAATTATAATTAGAGATACAAATATCTCTCTTACAATTATTGATACAAACCTTAGCCAGAAAATGGTATAGAAGTACATATAATAGTAGTATATATTAACATTCATAGTATACTTAATGATAAACAAATATGTTAGTTAGCTTTCTAATCCTTGGACACGGTGCCAAATGCCTACAGTTTTAAAAAGAGGAAGTTTAGTTTGGCTCATGATTTCCATCCAGGTTCAGCTGGCTCCAGTGCAGAACCATCTGGAAGAAGGATGGGCTGGGGCAAAGCTGCTCCATTCATGGCAGCCAGGAAGTACAACAGTCAAACAATGTCAGGTCAGTTAGTGAACAAAAGCATTCAGCAGAATTTGGCTTCTGTTCACGAACTTCACGTTGGGTGATAAACACAACCACGGCCGTTTTTCCTGGATTCATGAGCAAATTAAGTTCTTCAGCAGAGCTACCATGATACAAGTCCAAAGGTATGAATTTCTCTAAAATGTCAAAAAAAAGTTACAAAACCCCTAAGTTCAGTAGCACAGAATAAAGACTCCTATTCCAAAAGGGAAGAACACAGGTGAAAAAAAGAATCAAACTAAAGCAAAGCCAAAATCTGTCAGGGCAAATATTAAGTCCTGTACCTCCATGTCTGGTATCTCGGGCCCGGAATGGTATCATGAGTTTCAAAGGGTTGGACCATGCTTTGCTAATCTATGAGGTGTTTTTAAACCAGTGATATTGCTATGTTAGTTGTTAATCACATTAAACAAGTTGTGAAGCCAACCTAATTTCTACCACTGGATAAATGGACTATGAAGTTGTGATACATGTGTGCATATTTGTTCACATATATAATATATGAATGTGATATATAATGGAATACTGTTCTGCCTTTATAAAAAACAAAGTTCAGTTATTTGCAGCAACATAAATGAACCTGAAAGACATTCTGATGAATGATGTTAGTGACACTGCTGTTCAACAATTTCTTTATGAATCAGTCATGAAAGGACAAATACCACAAACACCATATGTGGATTCTTAAATCACTGCAGCTTATGAAGGCACAAAGTAGAATGGTGGTTCCCAGAGTCTGGAGTTCAGAGAAATGGGGGGATAATGACCAGTGGGTAAAGTTTCAGTTAGGAGCAATCAGGCTTCTTGAGATACATTAAACAGCTTGGTGAGTATTGTTAATAATGTATTACATATTTAAAAACCATGAAAAATAAATTTCAAATGTTCCTGCCACAAAAGTTAAGTATTTAGGTGATGAATATGACAATTAACCTGATTTAATTATTCATGTATAATAACTTCATTTTTATCACACACATATATTCAGTTATAATTTGTTAATTTCAGATTAACTTTCAGTCATTAAGTAAACCCAGTGGAAACATAAATGAATAACCCACTTGCTGACTATGGAAAAGTTCAGTCTAGCTAAGAGCAGGCATAAAAACAACTAATGCAATACATTTATACTAGTTAACCATATAAAATTTTACAAAATCACTGAAAAGCAATTGGTTTCATCTCAGTGAAGGTATATGATGAAACAACACAGATTCACTGAGATAGCTTTCGATTTGTATATTGAAAAGAGTAGAATTTTGAAAGGCAGTTAACTGTACTAGCAAAGGAGCTGCACTGATACTAACTTGGAAGAGAATGCTACTTGTTCAATGTTATCCTTCTAAACCTGTGTTTTCCAATCAAATTGCCAATGATCAGCTTCATGTTCTTTCCACATATGCCGAGTATTTCTATACAATCTGATTTGGTCATTTTTTGTATTGTTGGGAAATATTTTTGTGAGCTAAATGTTTATTCCTGTGCTTTCACATTACTCCTTTTTATCTCAAATGACTGGAATTGAAGTAATATTTTACAGGCTTTTTCAACTATTATTTCTCTCATTTCTGTATACAATACCAATACCTTCAAATCATTGTTAAAATTGGAGAGTCTTCAAATTTAAGTTATCTCAATGGTCAATCACAAATGATCTCAAACACTTCATAAAGCCTTACTATTAATTATACAATGACTTGAAAAAGAAGAAAAAAACAAAATTATGAGTTAAGTACAAAATTAAAACATTTACTTGAATTATTTATTTTATAATTTTTCTTCTGTAAGAATGTTGGCATCCCAATTCTATAGTGTTTCATGCATATTATCATGTATAGAACTAGTAAATCTTTTGATGGCTTTGAGAAGACAAAGCATGGTGACAGTTTTCATAGTTTTAAAAAAAATCTCACCATAAATGTCTTCATATAGTCTAAGGAATTATGATTCTAAGAGTATGTGCTATCCCACATTTGAAGTCTGAAGAAGGAGAGTTAAAAGATGTTAAATACAAAATGATGGAGAATGTATCTATTGAATTATAAAACAGAAAACAAGCAACATAATTTATAGCTCTAAAAGTAAAATGGCTAATGATTTGTTGTTGGGGGCCACAAATTCACAGTGACTAATTTTGCATACTTCCCTAAGGGATAAATAGAGAATTTTTGATTCTGTTACCATCTTTCTTAGCATAAGATCATCCCAGCCCTCTTGAGACATCCCAGGATTATTCGTTGCCTGTTGAGTCATCAATCTCTGACTCTTCCCCCAGCCCCTCCTATCATTATACACCCATTACATGGTACACACCAGAGAAATAGTGGCTGGTTTGGAGTATCTAGGTCTCTTCCCATCCTGAAGCATTGACCTCCCAGTCCCCCATCATGCATTACAGAATTTGCCAGTTTCTTATTTCATTCTTTCATCGTACCCCTCATACAGGCAGTTGGGGATCTTGGCCAGGTCCCCAGTAATCTGTGTATCATGCAACTGAACTAAAATTATCATCATTTGGGAAATACGGAAAATGTAGGGTTATTTGGAATTGTTATTTCCCATAGTTGGTACATGGTAGCAATTTTTGACTTTAAATCTATAATGATTAATTTATAAAAACATTTTAAAGTGCAATTAAAATAATGGTGTAGGAGGCATGCTAGTCCTAAAATAATTTTACATGGGAGGAATGTCACATATATCACTTTGGAGTGAGTTATTCCTATCCCCACTCATATTTCAAATCAAAAATTATAAAAAAATTATTTCACTTCTTGAATTACTTTTCATCATAGTTTATTGCAATGTTAATAGGAGAATGTCTTGAATTATTTTTAAGGTTATATAGTTTATTTTAAATCATTTTGTGTATTTTTATATTTGACTATTTTTTTCCATATTGATCACTTTTCTGTTTCATTCAACCTAGTCCTTTTTTCCTTCTACAGTAAAAATTGCCTTTTCTTTAATAAGTATAGTCTCAGCTACCACTTACACACCATTCCTGGAAGACTTCTAAGTATCTTCTTGGATAGTGTCTTGGTTACTTTTCACTCATTGCTGGGACAGAACACCCGACCCCCAAAATTAGGGAAGGAAAGATTTATTTAGCTTACAGTTTTTCAAAGCTTCAGTCCATAATCAGCTGACTCCAAGGCAGGATGGCATGGCACTAGGCCAACACTTCCATGCATCAGCAAGCGAAAGTGGCCAGAGCCAAAAGGGACAAGAACAAGTCTCTTCTCCTTCCTTATATTGTACATAAGACAATGCTGCCACCCTAGGGTAGGTGTAGCATTCATAAATCTCCTTGCCTTCCTTTGCACAGGATGAGGATATTTACAAAGTAAGAACCCTGGCTCCCTGCTGAATCTCTCAGCTAAACTTCTGACCTTCTCAAATTGACACAATAGACAGGTAACTGCTCTACACCCCAGGATGTAAAGCTGCCTAATTACTTAATTAAGCTTCTAGACCTCTCTAGTTGACACAGTGTATAAACCATAACAGATAGTAATGAAAAATAATTTAGGAAATGTACAATTATTTGTATATGTGCTTTTGTATGTGTGATCTTTTTCTTTCTCCCTTAGCACAATTGAAATACACTGACGCTAACAACAAAATAAAAATCTAATTTAATACACATAGAAGTAATTTAACCATAGTACTCCTGGGAGATTAATTCCAGAATCCCCTACAAGCTAAAATACGCAGATGCTAAATCTTTTATACAAACTCTGTATTTAAATCTCCAGATTGCTTATAATACCTAATGCAGTGCAGCACTCTCTATATACGCACTCTGTTCTGTTCTTCAAGGAATAATGGCAAGGATGAAGTAGTAGTAGTACATGTTCAGTTCCAAATGTTTTCCATACGTAGTTGGTTGAATATATTAAGATGAACTCCTTGGATATGGAAGATCAACTCAAAAAAATGTATGTAATACTTTATTCAGGACTCTGTACATCTATGTGTGTGAATAAGAGAAATTGGAAAACAATTTGTAAGCGTGCTTATAATAGTTCACTTGAATCGGGTCTCAGAGTAGATCAATAACTTAAAATGAGCCTGCCTACATGTGACCTTAGTAGGAGAATCTGCTGAGTACAAGAAAACAAAGGAAAAAAAAAAAAACTTAATGAAATGGTTTTGGCTTCCTTCAATGATTTTAAAATTTGTTCCTTAGACTGCTTCAACTTTGATGAAACTACTTGCTGACTGATATATAGAGAAGAGGCAGAAATGGCCAGAGTAGATGTACTATTTAAAACTTCCCTAAATATTGGGATATATATTCATAATTTACTGAAAATATGTGTAATAAATTAGACATCAAAATTTGTACAGGTAATAAATAATCCCTACCACACAAATCAGTGTTAACAAGTTTAATAAGACATTTTGATTGCTAACTTTTCCACAAAATCCTGAAACTGATTTAGTACTTTTCCCTAATTAAAACTGAAGAAAGAAGGACATTTGTTTTTTTTCTTTTTTGAAAGCTAAATTGTAGTGCTGCTTTTAACAGTATTTAGGTCAAAATCTAAGAGAGCTAAGGCAATGGAGAGCGACCTTTCTTTCAGGAGCTGTCCCACCAGCCATGGAGACGGCACTGCTCTCAGCCACCCGTCCTTGGCTGGGCCCTGATGATCCAGGAAGTCGCCCGTTGAACCCTGATGGGCCCTTCACTTGGCACCACTATGTCATGTGATTTCAAACACCTGTCTCTCTGCAGCCCATATCAGTGTGTGCCTGATGAGTAATCAGTCATCTACTGTAGTGTTACAAGTTAGGATGCTTAAAAATCTGTAATTTTCTCAAATTATTCCTATGTTTGAGAAATGTAAATGTTCACCTAAAAATATCCCAGTTTATGAAAAAAATTGGAATTATTGGGAATTTATAATGAAAATATGAACATTATACATATATATATGTCTTTAAATATCACATGGTACCTCATAAATATGTAAATTATGTGTGAAACATAACAATTATTAAAAATCGATTATCAATGTAATTTCTTCCTCAGTCTATTTCCAACTACACACTTTCAAGAATGTTTACTAAACATCTTTCTTGAATATTCTACAGTCTCAACAGAAACAAAGTAAAATGGTATTATGGAGTCAGCCCTTGAGTTAAGAGCAGAATGTAGGTTTGACTTTAATAAAAGGATATTGATTTATGCTAATTTTTATTTGAACCTAGCATCTTCCCAGTTAAGTAACAGATATATTAATCTTTCCTCCTACTTCAAATAAAAGCCTCCTTCACTAGAGTGAGTGAGAAAGATTAGTAAGCTCCACTTGGAAATATATAGTCAGTTTAGAGGAGAGTCATGCTCTTTCCCATGCAGTATTTTAAATTATCAGCCATAGTTAGTGAGGAGAAGGAGAAGAGCACACTGGCCTTGCTCAGGAGTCTTTGAAAGTTAATAAATATAGGTGGGGAAGAGAATAAAATAAAGGGAAAACAACACTGAAGGCAATATATTTTTCTACAGTTTTTCTCCCATATATATGATACTTTTTCAATAAAATGAATTTAAAGCTATTATTTACTGCTGTCTTACTTTTTGCTGGGACAAAATACCCAACACCCAAAATCGAGGAAGGAAAGGTTTATTTAGCTCACAGTTTGTAGACATTTCAGTCCATGATTAGCAGACTGGAAGGCAGGGTGGCATGGCATGGGGGCAACCATTCAAGGCGTGGAAGACAGCAAAAGGCAGAAAGAGCAAAAGGGGGAAAATAGGCCTCCTTTCCTCCCTTCCTTATATGGTAACCAGGCTCCCACCTACTATGGTGAGTGTAGTACTCACACCGTCTTTGTGCCTTGCTCTTGCACAGGTTTAGGATGTCTACAAAGTAAGGGCCCTGGCCGGGCGTGGTGGCGCACGCCTTTAATCCCAGCACTCGGGAGGCTGAGGTAGGCGGAGCGTTGTGAGTTCGAGGCCGGCTTGGGCTACCACTCAAGCGCAAGGCCGGCCTGAGCTACATGGTGCGACCCTGCCTCAGAAAAACCAGGGCTGGGAGTTTGGCTCAGTGCCTTAAGCGCCTGCCCTGGCAGGCGTGAGGTTGTGAGTTCAATCCCCGGTACCGCAAAAAAAAAAAAAAAAAAAAAAAAAAAAAAAAAAAAAAAAAAAAAAAAAAAAAAAAAAAAAAAAAAAAAAAAAAAAAAAAAAAAAAAAAAAAAAAGTAAGGGCCCTGGTGCCCTGCTGAGTTAAGTCTAAACTTCTCAAATTGACACAATGTATTAACCATTCCAGCTGCTCTCTGAAAGGTTAGTTAGTTGTTTATTGACACTTTGGTCTATTTGATATTTACTAGTAGTATGAAAATGCTAATTATTTTTCCACACTCAGTCATCCTGGGAAACTAAATTGATGAAAGTGGCAGTTTTTCTGCTGTGATTAATGCCCATACCAGCAAAATGCTGGTACTTGTAAAGAAATATTTTTTGATTTACAATGTATTGTTCCCTGTCTTACAGATACATGTATTAAAAACATGTATAAATCAATTTGACTAGACTATCTTGTTTACCTTGAGAAAAGTAACATCTATACAAATAAGAACTTCAAATATTTGTAATCTTATTTTTGTCTTTCCAATGTGCCAAATATAACACAGATCTTTTTCTATTTTCTTAACTGCATTGCAAAAGATGCTGATGATTCGTGTGATGCTAACAGGTGTTCTACAGTTCAGCACTGTAGGAAATATTTCACTTTTATTCTTATCTTTTCAGGTTCCATATTCTTATTTACTTGTCAAAGAGTCTGCGTATTTCTAGGGGAAAGTTGTTCTACCTCAGGTTTTTGAAACTAACTGTGGGGTGAAATGATTTTACATTTCAAAAAAAAAAAAGAACACATTTGTTAAGTGCTTCCATAAATACTGGTGTCATGTGGAACACAGCAAAAAAAAATTGTAGCATAAACAATTACAAATACAGTAGACTTGCCCTCTCAAAATATAAAGAAAGTGATATTTACCTAATTTTTGTGTTTCAAAGTGTGTTAGAAATTTGAAACACTAAGTGCTGCAGAAAAACAACCAGTATCATTCATTACTGGTAGGAGATTAAAATGTCACACTTATTTCGTAGGAAGATTTTGCAGCACTACCAAAGTCTAAAATACATTGTATCTCTGACTCTTTAAGTCTAACTCTAGTATTTAGCTCATAGGTTTGCTGACACAGGTACATAACAACAAAAGTACACATAAACATTGCAGCAATGGTAGCAATAATTTGAGATTGGAATGCTAATGTAAATGTTCATTGGTAGGGCACTGCTTATATAAATTATGGCATACTATACAATACATGTACACAATAAAGTGAAAAAACTTGGGCCACTTTGAAAAGCTCTTTGCAATATGCTGAAGGAGAATAAAAAAATACAGAACAGTGTGTAGAGTATTCTAAAATTAGTAAAAATAGGAGAGGAACAATTGTCATTGTGTACAAAATTTTAACTCTGGAAGATTAACAATAAATTAGTAAGACTGAAGTTCATGGAAATTGTGAATATGGGCACCAGAGAAAAACTTTGCACTATAACCTTTTATTCCTTCTAATGGATGAAATGTGGAAATGCATTGAAATAAAAAAAAAGTAACCATTTGTCCTCTGATATGGCATCTGTGTCACTAAAATTCAAATGAAACCACGAATTATGTGAAATTATGGAACCACAAATTTTATGTGAAAAAAATAGGAAAGCAACTGTCAAATATTTTGTCAAAGGCATATGAGAAAATCAAGAAATCTAATAATCTAGTAGCATGGTTTTGCACATATTAAATGTTTGCAAAATGCATAAATATTAGGATAAATGAGGCGCTTTATCATGAGAAGGACTTGTAAGTGTGCTTTGGGTCGTGCGTGTCGAAAGAGTGGCAGCTTGTGATTCTCATATGGTAGAGGATGGAGGGTCTGAACCCTGAGGGAGGGTCGTCACCGTAGATGGGGAGGACTGCGGCCCTCACGGTGAGCTGAGGGAGCAGGTAAGACTGTGTATTTCTGTGTATTCCTAGGCAGGGACTTTGGGCAGTGTGTGGCTCTGTTCACAGCTATTTGTGGCTAGACGTATCCTACACAAGCGAACACCAAGTTCCACAACACTCAACTCGTTTCCTGACACATCATTCGCACTGGAACAAACTCCAGCTTGCAAAATAAGTGTTGTGGCAGAACAAGTCAATTTGCCATTCTCAGTTATTCACATATTAAAATTATTTGTGAACAATTTACTTGGTTGCTTTTAAAGTTTGTTGAAGAGAACGTTCATTTTTCACACAGATGTTGATTCCACATAACTTTTACTTTTTCCTCTAAATTTTTGTGTATATCATTGTTATT
The DNA here is from genome assembly GCA_004363535.1 of Dasyprocta punctata. Lineage (NCBI taxonomy): Eukaryota > Metazoa > Chordata > Mammalia > Rodentia > Dasyproctidae > Dasyprocta > Dasyprocta punctata. The sequence goes on along the minus strand of RJWM01009441.1, from coordinate 45,407 downwards.
TGTGCTGTTTCAGTTATACCCAGAGAACTGGAAAAGATCCTATACTTTAAAAAGATTGTTTTTCAAATTAGACAGGGTCTCACTATGTAATTCAGATAGACCTCAAACTCACAGTGATTCTCAGACTCCTGAGTGCTGAAATTAAAGGCATATGACGCCACACCTGGCCTGATACTATGTTTTTAAACAAGATAGCCCTGAAATCCATAAGTAAAACAGCGTATTAAAATGTGTACATATTAAAATTTGAGGAATGCTTTCTGAAAATAGTTGCTGCTTCCATTGCCATTAACTATAGAGAGAGTGAGGGATATATGAATAATTAAAATATTGTTAAATAAATTACTTATTAAAATATTAGGTAAATAATATTCTGTTTATTTCATTACAGTACTAAGGAATGCTTTAAAACACCATTCAATAATGATGCCTTGTGATTAATTACATAGCACCATTCAAGGTAAAAATAGTTGGTATACACCATAGTAACAGAAATGTAATGTAAAAAAATTGCATTAAGTAGGATAATTGCTTCAAGAAAAAAAAGATGCATTACCAGTATAGATTCAAAATATAATAACAAAGAAATCAACTTCTGTTCAAGTATAAGATATTTTAAAAATATTTTAAAAAGTAAAACATCTAATATATTATACTTGGAGAAATATTTATTTTCTAAACTGTACAACAGACATAAAAATGTTGGCTCAAATTTTCTTCACCACCTACATGTATTTTTAGGATAATTTTTGTTTTCAAATAAAATTGCCAGTTTGTCTAATATTTTATTCTGAACAATTTTAACAGCTAAGGTGAAAATATTTAAATGCCTTACAAAAATAATTATTATTCAATGGGTTCATCAATTTTTCTGAGTTTTATGAATTAGACAAATTATTGTGTTTATGCATGTATTAATCTTTTAACCTCAGTTTCTTAAATTTAAAAATATGAAAGCCTTTAAAATCTTTTTTATTTTTAAACGAGCTATCATTATTTATATAGACATAAATCATGTGATGTTTCCTAATTCAACTATCATTTCTGAGTCTGAATATACTCTCAAACATAGTTATCACTGAAGTAAAATGTACTTCTTAAATTTCACCCTAATTTTGTTGAAAACTATTGTTTGTATAATGAAATTAACCTATGCACCCTCTGGAAAAATAAAAAATAAAATAAAATTGCACTTCTGGCTATCACAGATAACTTGTTTATACTTTATTCTTTGCTTCAAGACATTTGTATTTCTATAAGTGTGTATTTGGGGAAAAATGAAAAGTTGGGAGGGAGGAAAGATGAGACTGATGCTTCGTTTTGCATACTGTAGTTTTCTCCATAGTGCTTAACTTTGCATATACTTGTAAATAATTACTTTTAAATGTATGGATAGTTCTAATGCAATCCCATATCAATGAGTATTTATGTTGCTTGCACATTGGTGATAACTGGTGCTGAACACATATATAAACAATGAAAGGTTTAAAATCTCATTTCGACTGTCTCTCTACAATTATTTTAATTATCAGACTGAGCGCAAATTTATGAAGCCAAAAGGAATATTGACTCCTTGTCAATATTTGTATCACTAAATACAAATTTCACTTTTGTCTACCTGTTTAATTTCTATTGAAATTATGAGTGGCTTTTTTCTTAAACTGCAAATGATATAGATCATTGACTAATAAAAATTCCTAAGGGAACAGATACAAATGAAATAAAAACATATGATAAGTTGTTCACTGACATTGTGAACAGTGCATTATAATTTTGTCTAGAAATATTTGTTTTCTGCAGTGCCAGATGGCACTAAAATGCAGTTTTCATGGTAGTTAACTTTACTACGTTCTGAAGAACCTCTAAATACATGTTGATGTCACATAGCCTAAATTATGTCTATTTCTATTAATTATTATTTTAGGAAAAGTGAGAGGTATTTGAGTCAATATATTCTAATTTGTCATATTTCTTTCATATTTCATAAGGTCAATTTCAATTAATATAAAAAATAAAAACACATAGACATCGCACACAGACTTATTTTGTGGCATCTCCTCAATATGCTTAAGGATTTTTTTGTATCTTGATAAGACATTAAATTGCTTCATGCTTAGACTTAAGTGTTTATTATATTTTATTTTTCCAATGTCAGTTATATTTGTTAACAATGTATGTGTGCTTTCCTGGAAGGATTTGTTCTTAGAGTTCATTGACCTTGGGTCGTTTCCTGGTTAACAAGGACCAAGCCACACACATCATCTTGATTTCCAGAGGGACAACAAAGCAAATTATGTCTCCTTCCCTCTCTCATCACACTACTAACTGTAAATTCCATCCTGGAAGACAGAGTTCCTAACTGGGTACGCAGACAGAAATCCAACAGGCTGTGAACTTGGACAAGAAGAGAATTACACCACTTTCTTCACTGAACTTCTAGTTAATTTGTCGAGTATTTCATTCATTCATAAAGATGGATAGAAATAATATGGCTTGATTTGGTTACCCATAAATATCACCTGTATTTTCATGTCATGTTGAATGTTATGTATACTTCAAATTACTATTTATGACCATTACTCTTCAAGATTATAGAAAAGTGCAGTGCTTATTGAAACTTTCAGCAGAGAAATATAGAATTACACATGCATATATAATATGTATATATTATATATATAATACATATATATATTATATTCATATAGTAGAATATTTCAAAGAACTTTATATTATTTTGGTTACTTTTTCTTTTGTTTCATTTTGTACATTAAAACACAATTCCAAAATGAGGGGGGCATAGATTTCAAAGTCTTGCTCTACTAACTTTTTAAATTATTTTCACAATGAAATAATTTCCACCATTTAAAATTTTATTTTTTGAGTACATGTTTATTTTAGTGCTGTCAAGTGATAGTCTCCAGATAACACATCTAATTCAAATCAATTGCTTCTGGAGATACAAAAGCTGAACTCAGGAATATGAGAGAAACACTTGCTGAGAAGGATGGAATTTGGGTGCCTCTGGTTCACACAATACATAGAGTTCTTTACTTTTGTCTGCATTTTTACAACCACTGTTCCTGCCGAAACATACAAGCTCATCCCTATTTTCACAGACATGTTAATAGCTACCTGCAAATATGGGTCTTATTAAAATTTGAACACAGATTGTTTTATATTTTGCAATGCAATTTATTGTTATGAACGTGAAAGTATGGAATAGTCTTCTTTTTGAATGCTAATAAAATTATTACACAGAGGGACTTATTAAAGTTGGAAAAGTATGTGCCAGTTGTTCAGCAGTCCCACTGCTTTGTATACTGAAGTATGAAACCTAATGTTCAATGGCCATTTCTATTCCCCAGTCACTTCTAAGCCTACTTTTAAACTACTTTAGAACACCAAGCTCATGGAAGTGATGACAGAAAAATACATCTCAGATTTGATAATGTGCATATCTTTTTAGATTAATTTTCCCTTACCTCCAGTCATCCTAAAAAATAAAATAAGCAATAGTTCAGTCAAAATTCAAAGTATCCATTCTAAATGAGTCATTAGCATTACATGTTTGTATACTTTTTAAAAACATATATTTTAGCTTACTTCAACTTTGTCAATTTTAAGTTTGTAGATATTCACAGACTAGTACTGGGACAGGCTATATAGTCTCATCTTGTTTTAAGGAAAGTAGCATCCAATTATTTTATTCTGTTTTAAAGCCAAGGTATGTTCTTTCGTTTTTTTCTTCTTTGCTTGTGAGTGAATGAGAGAGTAAAATAAATGCTGCCCTTTAGTTCTCTTCTACAGCTCCTCCGACTCTGGGATCAAGAGATTCAGGATAGAATACATCCTTAGCATTCTTCAGCATATGAGTAGTGCAAAGGGGCTCTTGAAGCACTTTAATCTTTTACTAAAATTGCTGACTTTTGAAAAGGTTAAGGACAGAATGAAGAGAAAACAATGAAAAGACACACTTTAAAAGATAAAAGCAGAAGAAATGTAAAAGGCCGCGTTAATGTTAAGAAATGCATCAGAGGAGACAAAAAGGGGAAACACTGACAAAATAAAAGTACAGAGAACAGGTAAAGGCATTACTTGAGTACAAGGTGGAGAACTACCAAAGAGACTCTGATTCCAATGCACTTTTATTTCTAAAGTGAAAGAGTAATAAACAGAGTATAAAGGTTGAAGTTTTAAGTTCCGAAATATACACACAGTTTCTGTGAAAAAAAAGTTCTCTAATAAAATTGAACGGCACTAAATTTTGATTAGAACTTTAAAAAAAATTTTTTTAGAAACAACTGCTTTGTCAAGTGCAATGTTTACCTGTTGCATTAGTGGAAATCCTACTTCTTGGTAAGTGTCAATTTTTTTTTGAATATTAGTTTATCCTTTTTATGGCAGAATAGTACCTTAATGTGTGTATATATCCATCTTTACACCAAATTTATACCATATGGCCCCAAAAGAATATTACTTTAGTGTGACTATTACTGAGCTGTATCTATAAAGCACATTAAGCATTTTATAAAAGTATATTACAGCAATATTAGAAATTATTGGTGACTCTAAATCTGGTTTTTTTGTTTTGTTTTGGTTTTTTTTGTACTGGGAATTGAACTCATGACCTCACACTTGCCAGGCAGGCACTTACAGTGCTGAGTTAAATCTTCAGCCCGGCATTGTATTTTTAAAAGAGTTACATTTAAGGAAACTTCCAATATTATATTCTTATGGTATTTGAACTAGCTAGGAACAAGCTATGAATTAATAAAGTAACAAAGCTCTTCAGGTTGCTTTGTAGGGAACACTACTAGAACTCTCTGGAGACCAACCCATACTGGCAATCCTGAGTTGAATACGAGCAGAAACAGGGCACCTACCTGGCCTAGGACTTCCTGACATTAGAATCTCAAAGTGCCTCGGGAAGAAGGAGATAACTCCCCTCACCCCGGAAAGGAAAGCGTGACCTGGAAGAGCCATAGTAAGCAAGTCCAGCCTCACAAAAGAACATTAAAATTTCCTCTTGTCATTAAATAAGCAACGTCCGCCTCTCCCTGCCTCCAAGATTCCTTCACTACCCATGGAGAGAAGGATCTGAGCAAGATTCTGTCTCCTTATTGTTAGCCCTCAATAAAGCTCTTTAATTTTACGAAAGACAGGTGCTATCATATTGGTATCCATGCATCACCAGCAGTGGACCTTTGCTCAGTAGAATTAATACTACCTTTCAAAGAGTGTCACGTTTGCGGAGCTATGGAACATAAAAGAGGAAAACATTCATATTTTATTATTATGTTACTAATCAAGTGCATATAATATGCAGTTTTGGAAGCTAACAAAAAAATAACAAATAACTATGGGCTATTTATTCATTTTACTAACCAGAGCAGTTGCAGATAATTTTGAAAAGAATACACATTTTACAAAAGCAAGTATCCATTTTTATTTTGTTTACATTGCACTGAAAATTTACATCGTACTTTTACAAAGTCTTTTTTCTTCATAAAAATATACTTCTTTACAAAAGTGTATGCATTAATATAAGAGGAGTAGCCAGTTGCAGAAGAAACATTGTTTAAACAAGATCTTAAATGTATTAACCTTAACATTAGTGAATGAATCATTGTTATTGCAGTCATTTGAATAAACAAGAATAAATAACTGATGGCATAAGATTGAAAACTGCATCCTGTCAGTAGAGGACAATGTTGAGAAAATTGTATGAATTTCCAAAACAATGTATCTCAAAGTGGTTTACAAGAAATTCACTACATGTAGAGATAGATCCAAGCGGTGCTGGCAGGTACGGCGCCGTCTCTCTTACGCACTCTGTCAAATGGCAAAAAAGGTCAAGACCATTCAGCGATCCACGTTTGAAAGGGACAAGAATACAGAGTTCACACGGGTACATAATTTTACGCGATGAAGTGAAAAATGCTTAAAAAAAGGACACACAATGACCTATCACATAAAAATTCTGGTGTTATTGTGTGATAAACCTGGGAAAGAGCCACCCATAACTTACAAACACATTTGATAATCTGGTGATGGAAGAAATCTGTTGCATCTGAAAACTGCTCTTTATGAAGAAGGGGTATAGAAATTTCAAAGCGTGTGAAAACTGATAAATCCACAAGTTAAGGTGATAAATTTATATTGGTGATTTGAAAGAAAGTCTTTTTTTTATTTTTGGTTTTAGTCATTACGTGAAGGGGCTAGACAAAGTACATTTCTAATCCACTGTTAGAAAGCTGAACATTGTCAAAAGTGTTAAATTTAAAGGCTCACCTGGAAAGATATGTAGAGATATCATAAATTAAATGTAGTATAGAATTAATATATTTTATTTGGTCTCTCAAAAGCATTGGAAATTTGGCAAAGGATGGTGGTAAGTTTGGTGTCTCAGATAACTGCAAAATACCATCTTTATAGATAGATTTTTCTAGTCAACATGGTTTGTGGATGAAAAAAACATTACAGCAAGGAACTAAACACTACCCTGTGACTCACTGAATGAAACTGGTTATGTTGAGGGGACTGGGGAGGTCAGGAGGGATTAACCAGCCAGTCTAAAAGAAGAGCAAAACAAAAATGGGAAAGCCAACGTGGGGTGGGCAACCTTATCTCTTCTGTGGCTTAAATGAGCTCATAAATGTTTAAAGGCAAGATTCATTCATAAATTCCTGTGGAAATAAGAAAAACAACGTCATGGCTGACAAGAATGGACAGCCAATAGTGTGACATGAGATACAGACTTATGGGTGTGATGTAGCTCGTGACAGTTAAAGAGAAGTCAGTGATCTATTGATTCTTGTAAGTATAGCTCTTATTTCCTACCCTATATCTTTTTTAACCCAGTCCCTCTAATATAGTTTATAAAGCACAGAAATACTGATAGTGGATGCTCCTCCAATATATGCAAATAAGTTTATGTTTTAGAATAATCTCCTTTTTTAAAAAAGCAAATAAACTGTGAGTAAGCACTCCCAGAGTGCAGCCGGATTTCTGTAAAACTCTCCATGGTAAACATGAAGAAGAATTATGATCCAGTTTATGAAAAAACACTCTTCTCTATCATTCCTCGGGGAAAGGTGACCCAGCAAGTCCTGCAAAGTGTGCTTTGTTTAGCAGTGAACTAAATGTGCACTGTGTTGTGTGTCGACTCCCAAGACTCCGAAGAAGGCGCAGCACTGCCGCGTTATACCATTGTGCAAACCGTGTTCAGGTTAGGATCGAAGCGCACCGCCTTCCCCTCCACGGACTTGGCACTGGTGTCGTACATGGGGTTCTCAAAAGCGGCTTGGCCGTTGTTGTTTTCGTGGACTGAGCAGCCTGTGTACTGTGTTTTGGGTGCAGTCCTGTTAAGGAGAACGTGGATTAGCTATGCATCAGCTTTTAAAGGAATAGCACAGTGGGACTCAAACATGATACACTTGAGTTACGATAGTTAGTGGATATATCAATGAAAAGTCATTGAGAAATCATGAATTCAATACATCGAAATTGAACGAGTCTTTTAAATCCTGAATGACTTATTATTTATCTAATAATATTTATGTGCAGTGCTAACATGAATATAAATAAAGGTATTTATGAAATGCATATAATTAATATTATGAAATACATAATGTACATAAATTATAAAGATTAAGAATTTGCATTATCATTTATACAGTTAATTATCAAACATTCGCTAAGCATCTATTATATATCAGGCATCACTGTATGTATGTGGTATGTATTTTCAAAACCTATAAAAGTCATTGATATCATGGGGGGATAAAAGGGGATAAGGGAGCCGGGCGTGGTGGTGCACGCCTTTAATCCCAGCACTTGGGAGGCTGAGGTAGGAGGAGCCTTGTGAGTGCAAGGCCGGCTTGGGCTAGTGTGACCCTGTCTCAAAAAAAAAAAAAAAAAATCTAGGGCCAGGAGTTTGGCTCAGTGGATTAAGTGCATTCCTGGCAGGTGTGAGTTTATGAGTTCAATCCCTGGTACCGACAAAAATAAATAAATAAATAAATAAATAAATAAATAAAATAATAAAAAGGAGATAAGGGAATGAATCTCTTGCAAATGGAAAGGGGTTCAGGAGACCAAGGGCAAGAACTATGGGTAAGAGGATGGGGAAATAGTGAGAAATAAAGTTATGCCATGTACCGAAACCTAATAACTTCCATGAGTCAAACACTGCATACCATAAACAGGAGGTAAGATTAATAACATCAATAAGAAAGGAACTGGGGAAAGGGGGATTAAAGGAGGAGGATGACAATACGGAAGGGGATTACAAAAACAGCCAAGCTATACTCCATGTACATGAACCCTCTCCCCAAGATGGCTGTAAATGGCATGTGCTGCAAACATGTACTAATAAAAAAAGAAATACCTATAAAAAATAGGTCATGTGAACTGTTACAAGTCAAAGGAAAATGACTGACCTAAAAAACTCCTAGGAGCCACTTCACTGGAGGAAATGAAGGAAAGCATCTCAGGGAAATAAAGTTTAATCTGAGATCAGAGGGTAAGAAGGAGCTGGTTTTGCGCTATTAAGGAGAAGGAAATTCCAGGAAATTGATGAGGAATCCTGAAGCCTAATTTGAGAAGTGACTTCCAGCATCTCAGCATACAAATAATCAATCTGATTTTTTTTAAATAAATATCCATTGGGGCAAATAAATTCAAACTCTCAAAGAAATTACTATCCTGCTATGCATGTTGTGAAAACAGTTTCCAAAGACACACTGGTAACTAAACAATTGCTTTAACACATCACATGAAGTCTAGGCTGGCTGCTCTGGAATTCCTTCTTCATTTCTTTGTTTCTCTCAAGTTTGACCAATACATATTTCTAGTTCCTTTTTCCCATAACTCATTGTATAATTTCTCGACATTTGTCATGAAACAAAAGCAGGCCTACTTCTACTTATTCCTGAGGTCCAACTCCTTAAAAGGATGTATTTTAAAAGTGTTTATACTTGACTTCATAGATTAAACTGAATAAATACTTTCTAAACTTTCTATAATTTGAACTTTTAGATGATTTCTATGACAATAATTGTTTTTAAAAAGCTATCATGTTTACTTGAAGAAAACTTACAGTTTATACTTTTATTTATTAGAACTGTTGGAATATATCTGTTTCTCATTTTCAAACCAAATTTGTAATAAAATTAGATGCATCATCATCTTTTAATTAAGAAAGAATCATGGAGATTAAAATTACTGCTATCAGCTTTGAGGAAAATAATATCAGCAAGCTTTAAAAAGAAAATTTAATATTGTGGAATGAAAATTAATTCAAAATGGGTCAAAATACTAGAGCTAGATCTATAAAAATCTTTGGAAGAAATATGGCAAACCTTCATGACCTTGGATTTGGCAATGGTTTCTCAGATGTTACATAAAAAAGCACAATTTAGAAAAGGAAAAAAAATATAACCATCAAAAGAAAAACTCCTGTACATCAAAAGACACTATAACAAGAAAGTAAAAATAAAACTCACGGAAGGGGAAAAATATTTCAAACCATGTATTTGTTAAGGGTTTAGTGTCCATATATATCTCAAAATATTTGCAGACCCTGTATACCTAACAGGGATTTAGTGTACAGATTAAAGAAAAGATTCTTACGACAACAAACCTTTTACCACAAAGAAAAGTTGATATAGCTTATTCTAATTTAAAAAATCAATGGTGATTATTCTTTATCTACAAATAAGGTAAGATATTGACCAGATGTAAATAACTGCTAATTCATAATTATTATAACTTTATATGTATTTAATATACATATATTTAATATACATGTTTAACAAATCATTCATGGATATTATAGATTAATGCATAATAAAAATTTCAGTGTGGGAGAAAATGCATTTAATTTATATTGATTGAATTATCTTGTTACTTATATATTTTTTTCTTGTTAAAAGATTGTTCCAAGTAGTGGAGAACTGAGCACTAAAGCACTTCACCAAGATGACGTACTGGAGAAAGAAGACACGCTAATAATATGTGCAGATATATGCTCTATGACAAATGTAACATACGAATTACACCACCTTGAAAAGCAACAGAAGATAAACAGAAGGGTTTAAGGACTTCACCATCTGTCTGCTAGGGTAAAATCATTCACTACTATCATGTGAGCTAATAGGTTTGCACACAAGCTTTTTCCCAGTTCTCTCAATAAATCTAGCAGCAGATATCACATCTTGAATTTAAGCTTTAAAACCTAAACTTTGTAACTCTAAAGTCTCATTATGGATACTGTAAAAATAACGTGAGTGATTAGTTCAGTACCTGAAAAGTTACCAGCAGAATGAGGAAGGGTTAGGTTGAATGCATATGCAATTTAACAGAGCAAGTTTTGCAATGTGCAAGTGATACTGCAGGCTGGGGCAGGGGAAAAAAGATTTCTAAGCACTGTAGCAATAGTAGGCATACAGATTTCCAGGACACAGGAAAAACGGAAGTTGGGATTTGAACAAAAGCAGGAGAAACAACATGGAAAATACATTTGTTGACTATTTCATGGTTAAAAGTCTGTTAACTTACCTTTGTTTATAAAGGTAAAATCCAAATCCTGCAAATATAAGTGCAAAAAAAGGCACAAGAATAGCAATGGCCACAGAACTACTATTTGTACCATGAGGTTGATTCGAAGAATTTGAACCTTCTGACATATTCAGCCCTACAAAATGAAAAATAAGTTATAAACACAAAATCAACTCTATTTTGCCATCATTGATAGCTATGTTTACCAACGGATTAATTTCTACCATTTTCAGGGCTATGTATTTGGAAATACACAGTTAACACAAAATATTTCATGAAACACTAACCCATTGCCACACCTTTTTGCACAATGTATAAGATATTCTCCAGGAAAGAATGCAGACTGAAAAATAAGTATAGTCCCAGAATGGAGGTGTTTATGCCATACTGGGAACACAGAGAAACAACTAAATGTGCAAATCAATTGTGAATTAGTGGTCAATGTGTTTTAGAAAGGAGAGGAGTAATTTCATCCAGCATAGCAAAGAATGTTCACTGGAGGACACACAATATAGATTTGGCCTCATGGAATCAGTAGAACAGCGAATATGGAAGGAAGCAAGCACACTGTAAGCCTAGAAATGAGAAGATGAGCAATATATTTAGGAGATGTGGCCAGGCATGGTGGTGCACGCCTCTAATCCTAGAACTCAAGAGGCTGAGGCAGGAGGATCACTACAAGTTTGAGGACAGCCAGGCTACAAAGTGAGTTCAAGGCCAGCCTGAACTGCATTATACAATGCTGTCTCAAAAGACAAAACACAAAAAGAGAGAGGGAGAGTGAGAGAGAGAGAGAGAGAGAGAGGCAGAAATCAATGACTTCTAGTAAGTTCAGAAAACCCAGAGAGTGAGTGATGGTTAAACTCTGAAAGGGAACAAATACTTTAAGGAGCTCAAACTTAATGAGTGACAGTTGAAGGTATTTAGAAATAAAACATCCAGGAAAAAAGATGGGACTTAGAAGTCTCGCAATAGCAGCATGGGTTTGAGGAAGCACAAGCTAGAAGCAGCTGCAACAACTTAGAGAAAAAGAAAAGTAAGAATTGAACTGGAACATTAGAAACAGCATGCAAAGCTAGATTTGATGACTGTTTTGTAGCTTAATGCAATAGAACTTGTTTCTATGGATGAAAGAGGTAAGAAGGCCTAGCTAGTCAGCCTTAAAACCTAAATGTGATGCTATCAGTTGAGTTAGGAAGTGAAAAAAGCTGGGTTTGCAACTTGTTGGTGCAGAAGTAAGGGAAAAGGAAATATCTAATGGTTCTTCTCAAAAAGAAATACCTTCTGTTTTATAGGTTCCATGTTACACAAGTAGTGTCCGGACACTTTGGAAAATATTATGCAAAATCTTGCATTTAAATGACTCATGTGTCATATTAATGAATGTTTTGTCATATTTTTAAAACTAACACAATTTTAGGTAAGGTCTTATATGAAAATGACATATTAATATTCATTTAGAGACAACCAAATTCCCATTTTGATAAATATCATATTTAACTAAGAGACAACTTTATAAACATCAAAAATAGTACCTTTTTTATACCTTCTTTTTCCAGGAACTCAGTATATTTATGTAAACGTTCAGAGCAATGACTTTTTAAAAGATAAATGTCGAACAATAACTTTTAGAGCCTGAATTTTTTAATTATCAATTTTGCTATGTGAAATAATGGAAGACAGTATATCTTAGGAAAATTATGATCAGAAGTTATTTCTACAGATATACCTTAAGAAGTTATACCCCTAAGATATACCCTAAAAAGGTCAATAAATATTTATGAACTGTTGGAAGAGTTGGAAATGAAATGACAAAATCCTGAATTTCTCACCAAAGAAATTTACATATTCAAAGATTTCCAAGTCGGTGGATAGAACCCATTCCTCTAAGTTATTTTTCTTTTTCATACCTAAGGAGCTTCTTAAAGTAGCACCTTTTCAGGAAAATGAGAAAATTGTGACAATATTCAAACTGAAAAGAAGCAGTATAGTTTTCTTGAAGTATGATTCAATAATGTACCGTTCAATATTTTCTTTGGATCCACTTCATCTTTTCTTCTTTTAATTTACTTAAGGGCAAGATAGTTTGTCTTATTTTTAGAAATATGATGAAAAACTAAATTGCACACTGTTGTTAAGTACAGAAATGTGAGTATTTTTAAAAATTAGCAGCATTAAACATATCAACCTACAGGTGTGACAGTGCAGAATTCAAAATGCAGTAAATATGACTAATGCCCAGAATTGAGTTTTCTCATGATGTCTGGAGTAATAAAAGAAATACATGAAAATCAAAATGAATACATTACCCAGTCTTTGTAGTCCAAATTGACCATAATCTTTGCCTTGAATAAAACCTTGAAATACATAAGTAGCTCCATCAGGCTCAGCAGACACCTAAAAGTATTTAAAAATCTGATTAAATGTAAAGACTAGCCACAGCTATTTTTTCCTAGCCTTAAAAGTTACATGATCTTATTGTGAAATAAATATTATTCAATATTCCTTTCATCTATGGTATCCTCCTACATAAAGCAGCACAGTGTATATGTTTTATAATATGAAAGCAAGAGTACATTTTCTGATTTTAAAGAATTATGGTATTCAAAAACAGAGTATTGGTTATTAACTTATTGACACATATATATAGATCTCTTATACATTAAAAAACATGTTGTTCAAAAAATGTCAATAACACAATGAAACTGTGACTCATGGTCAATTTAAAATTGAAGTTTAATAATGCTACTGTTTGTGGATTTGATTACCGTCCTCAGTGTCTATACTCTTTCGGCCTACTGGTCTCCAAACTTCCCGGGAAGGGTAGACTGCACTTCCTGTTTCACGAGGCCGGACTGGCCTATGACACAGGTTGTCTATTAGAATAGGAATGGAGTCCACAATAGGCCAACTGACAACAGGCTGTTGAGACACATTTCTCCTTATACTCAGTGGGTTCAGCTGGCCGTGAAAGACCACATATTACATGACTCTATAAATATGTGTTTAGAACAGGGACATTTACATATGGAGAAAAAAGATGAGTGTTTGCCAGGCCAAGGGTGAAGACGGCTTGGGGATGGGGTGATACCTAAAGCCTGTGGAGTATTCTTCCCTTTCTGTTCTCCCTTTCTACCACCCTCCATCACTTCTTTCTCTTTCTCTCTTTTATGCTGAGAACTGAACCCAGGGCCTCAAGCATGCTAAGCAAATGCTCTAAAATTGAAGTATACCCTTGTTCTGGAATTTCCTTGTGAGGTGACGAAATTGTTCTAAAATAAGTTTCACTGGTGGTTACACCTATCTGTGTATATAGTTAAATTCACTGAATTGTATATGTTAAATGGATGCATTATAGGATAAATGCATTATAGGTAAAATGAGCTGTTTTGTAAAAAGGGTACAAGTCAAGGTATTCTAAGATGCTCTTATTCAGAACTGATTGTCCCTCTGAGAACTTCTGGTTCCTTGTAAGAGAAGAACATGCTCCAGGTGGCTGCTGCCGCTCCAGCCTCAGCCCCAGAAGGAGGCCCAGGGCAGAGGCGAACTTGACACCACAGTGTCCAGTACAACTCCTTCCGCTAACCTCAGGTATGGGAGAAAGAAAGAAATACTGTTGTTTGACCTTGTGATTTTTAGCCGTGACACATGCTGACTACTCCATGTGTCTTGCATGAATGCAACCCTATATTTTAACAGATTTCATGTGGATAATGTCATTTGGTTATATACACAAAGCAGCAATTGATATAGCTTAGTGATACTGATAGCCAACTAGTAATGTGAATTTATCCTGACTTTGGTGCTAATTAGTGGCAGTAAGTTAACTAAACCATGATCATACCTTAAAATCTGTAAAAAATTGCATTCTTTACCTTAAAAATCAAAGCATACCAAACCACTCATGGAAGTCTGACTTGCGCAGTATTACAAAGTGCATCCTGATCATGTCCATTTTTAAAAATGAAATACTTATAAAGAAAATAGTCTAAACTAATGTTTAAAGTTTAAATTCATTGAATTTGTTTGTTTGTTGATAAAATAATACAGTCAGGCCATCTGAGTGTATTGAATACTTTAGTTACTGTCTCACTACATGAATAATGGAACTCAATATAAAACCAGGATGAACAATTTTTTCCTCATGAACCAAACTTACTAAGTCCCATAGCTGTCTTCTTTCTCATCAAATCTTCCTTTTAAAAGCAGGCTGCATAGCCGAGGACAGTGTGATCGCTCACCCTTCTCCTGCAGCAAAGCTGGGTGTCCTGTGTGTCAGTGTAAGACCTGTCCCACACAGCTGTCTGCTCAGATGCTTCACACCCCTAACTCACTGGGCCGGGTGATGTCACCGTGATGCCACAGCCACTATGTCCCCTCAGTGAGGGCTTTATATGAGTTCCTCCTTATAAACAACTTAAATAATATTCACTTTGTCCTTCAATTTAATGATATCAATTAATTAATTAATTAATACTTAATTTCCTAAAGTGTTTTGTAATTATGTTGCATATGCCTTACATATGGGTTCCAGTCAAAAATTGATTTATATTTTACCCATATTTTATCAGGGTGCTTACTGTCGATAGAATGTATTTGATGAAATCAATGAAAAATACTATGTAGTCCTACCATAAACACACACAAATACACACAGACACACACACTACAAAGGTAAGCAGATCATATCAGAGTCCAATGATTCTGGGGTCATACTTGAGAATAAAAAATATTTATATATACTAATATATGCATTTCATAATTAGCTAGAGTTACAAAATTTTCCTGTTTTTGGAAAACCTACAAATTTTTCATTGAAATCAGCAGCAGACTTAGGATACCTATACTTACAAAGCCATCCATGGCCCAATTTTCCTCCTTCAATTTCTTCACAGAAGCATGAGCTGGTACTTTAATATGATATATGTGTAACATTAGGCGAGCTTCCTGGCTTTTATAGACCCCTGTAAACGCAAGGACATTTTAGTCTACTTAATTTTGTAAATAGTTATGCTTCATTTATCATCATACTTCCTTAAATATATCACATAAGATATGTGATAGGAAAAGAAATAAAACAAGGCTCATGGCAAAGATGGCTTCATGCAAAATACATTTCCGAAATTCTACAGCATGCATTGATTTCCCTTCCAGCTAAAATCTTAATTTAAATCTCATCTGTGGTGCTGTAATCACGTATACTATGAAATCAAGTACTACTGTTTATAGTAGCATCACTCCACGACACTGCAAACAAAAGGATTTCTTCACCCAGCTTTGAAAATCTATGGGTACAAACAGAAGTTAAAATTCCTCAGATTTTCCTTGCTAATGAATTAAGAGCTAACTGTGTGTGAGAGAGCCTTCCAGGTGCTGCTGGCCCCCCTTTTCATTCCCCTCCCCTCCCGTCCTCTCCTTTTCTCTTCTGTGCTGGGGCCAGAACCTTGGGCCCCGTGCATGCTAGGCAAGCACTCTGGTAATGAGCCTGTCTTCAGCCTGTGTTCCTATTTCTTCGTGATAACTACACAACTAAGTAAAATACTTAAGAGAATATGATAAATAAAAGGCCAGAAGACAGAAGGATAATGTCACACCGAAGCCACTGAAAAATATTTAGTAAGAAAAAGGACATTTGAGCTAGGTGACGACAATTAAGTAGGATTTAACTCCAAGAAAGTAAATGAAGGAAATAGCATAAGTGCAGAAATAAAAATATATACTACATTTTTTGAAAGCAAAATGACAAGACACAAAAATATTGAAAAATAGCATTACTGGGAAATTGTTGGATATGTAAGTGAAATCTAATTAAATTGAACTAATTTTTTATATTTGGTTTTCTGCATTTGCAGGGATCTGTTCTGAGGTTATTCTTCATATATTTACTTATTTTTTGCTAACTTTTACATAAAACAAAACTCATTTCCATTTTCAAGTAGAGAAAATTATTAATCACAATTTAAATGCTTTTCTTTCATTCGTATGTCTACTTTCAATTTATTTCATTTAACTGTGTATATTTTTAAAAATATTATACATATGAAAATGTAATAGTTTTACTTCAGTAAGCTTAATGCAAGTTCAATCAGTAATAAAAAGTAAGCCTCAGTATTTATTTTATAATCGATATCAATAATCATAATTTTACTTTTCATTTCTTTACACCACAGACATTCTATTATTGAATATAGGATAAATACAGATCCAGAAAAACTATGGTGAATGTTTTTAAAAAATCAGTACAGTAAAAGAGCATCGTCATTAATCCCTCTCAAAAGTGTGCGCCTCCTTTGAGCACATTTATTCCATTGCTCTTGACACTTTCTGAAGCAGTTCTGGAAGTCCTCTTTCATGAGTGTCTTCAGTTGCACTGTTGTGGTTGTCTCAATGTCCTGAATTGATTCAAACATTTACCTTTCATGATCATTATGATTTGAAAGAAGAGCCAGACATTATGTGTGCCAGATACAGTGAATAGGGGGGCTAAGGATGATACATTAGCACAGTGTAATATTTCTATGAGCTTGTCTTGTCTTTGGATGGCACCCAGCAGTAGTATTCACATTTTTAATCATCCTTTTTTTCTCTGTCTTTTTGAGACAGGGTCTCACTATGCAGTTCAGGCTGTCCTTGAACTAACTTTATAGCCCAGGCTAGTTTTGAACTCACCATGATCCTCCTGCCCGACTTTTAACATACTTTTTAAAGACACTAATGAAAGTGGACTTACAGGACTGCTTCGGAAAGTGGCAAAAACAATGTGACCTGTGCGTTCAAAGCAAGGAGAAATACTGTGAGGAGAAATACTAGCAATACATCTTCCATTGTAACACATCTTTAAAATGTAAACATTCACCATATATTTTGATCACCACTTTTAGTTCATATTTGCAATACTAATATCATAGTTTTTCATTTGGGGTGTCTTTATTGCTTTATTAGCACGTGTGCAATGTATAATAATTACATTCATCCTAGGGACTCAGTACACATACACATCCCATGTTGATCCTTTTTACACCTTGCCCCCTTCTGCTCTCCCTCCTTCCCCAAATCCCCTCTCCATCTCTAGAGTCTGCCCCCATCTCTACAGGGTCTGCCTTTCTATCTCCTGCTATCTCTCTTCTATTTTGCACTTCAAATGATTTCTTATTTGGACCTCTCACATTAGAGAAAATAAGCTAAGTCCAATGCCAGCTACCTAAAATTATTCTTCAAGGAATTCAGCTTCCTAATTTCAAGGTGCTTTACTTGTGCAATCATGATCATTTCTAAGTCCAAAACCCCCAAAATCCTGTTTTGAATGACTGATGATAGCCAATAAACACCAATATAAGAAATATTTCACAGCACAAAAATCAAAGAAAATAATGAGACAAATAAATAGTGACAAAAATGAAAGCAAGAAGCCACCGGTTTGGGCTGCTGCTTTAACGCGCTACCTGAAAGGAGCAGCTCCATATTGCTGTTGCTCAGGGTCGCGTTAACTCTCCCAGTGGAAGCGTTGAAGCTTGTGACTGTTAGCGTCATGGGTTGTTTCCTCCCCTTGAAATTATAAGAGCCTTTCCATATATAATTCTGGGCAAACACATCATCAGGAACTGTGAAGAGATTAAATAAACCACACATTTTAATTTTACAGTGTCCCATAAACCTAAGTATCTAACAGTAGATTAAGGAATGCTAGTTTACTGAACAATGATATTCTACTAAATACACAATAAGGTTAAACATGGACAGTAAACTAAATTCTTCATGTGAAAATTTTTTAGAATAAATCAAAATTATAAGAACCTAGATGTGTTCGTATGTCATCAGTAAGACATGAAGCTTGAATTCAGAACTCAGATAAATAGAATCTTCGTTTATATTTGGTCCCCTATAGTATTATTTTTTTTCTTTCAAAAGAAAAGGAAAATGATTTTACTGAGCCAAGTGAGTCTATTCATGAGTCCCAAGAGGCCTGCCCTTCTAGCATGGGGATGGATTTATAGACGAGGAGCACAGAATTAAATCTTCCCTTTGTAGTGTAGACCCGGAAGACTGCTGGGAGAAAACACATCTTTGTCCTCCTTAGAGAACTCTGGATTCAGTTGTTCCAGTAATAGCGCTCCTGAAGAACAGGGCTGCACCACTTTGGCAGCTTTGAGGTTTACAGGTATTTTTAGAAATAAAAGGCATGTCACTAGGATTGTCCAATTCACACGGGAGAGAGAGACACTGTGGCAGAATACAGCAGAAAGCTTAGCACTGGAGTTACGCTGCTTATGGTTAGCTCTCTCCTCTACATTTTATAAATGAGTCATTTTGCATGGACTACTTAATTTTCTAAACCTGAATTTCCACATGATTAGCATGGAATTATCATAGAGTTTTTAGAGAGATTAAATGAGATAAAGAAAGTGTTTAGTTAATTTGGGACTGTTACCATTGCGGTTGTTATTCTGCAGATAAAATAGGGAAACTGACTCTTTTAGCTTGCAAACATCAGGTCAGTAAAATATATATATTTAGGAGCCATGAAGTCACTAGCATGAACAACCTGTAGCCCTGACTGCAACCTCTGCCACATCCTTCTGTTAGTGCCACTGTTTTACCCAAATCCCCTGTTATACAACTCCGTGCTCTGTATGTATGGGGGAACTTGATATAAAAGTTTGACACTGTATATGAACAAAAGCCCTTTACTGGGTAAGCGGTTTACATAGCTTTTGGCTAACAAAAGTATGTTCGGAAAAAAGAGGACTTGTACTAGCTCAATCCTCTTACAGATGAAAGGTCAGGGAAATGGTCAGGAAGACCTTGGTGGTCACTGTGCTTTCAATCAAAACATGCTTGAACTTAAACCTTGCTTCATAAACGTCACAGCATTGTCAAGTAAAAAATCATGCTCCTGGGTGTGACTGAATTGCCTGCTGGGAAGCTCATCTCTTTCGTCTAATCATTGGGTCTCTTTCAAGATTTTAAATGGAACACTGCTTAGTGTTTTCTCTTTTTAAAGACAACCATTGTTCTGGTTTTATTACATACATTCTTGCTCAGGTGAAGAAAATCCTGATACGTTAAGAAACTTAAAAATTATAAATCGGTCTTGACTTTTAGCATGCGTTTTCTTTGCAAATAGCTCAGTGATCGTAATTTTCACTTTAATCTCTGAATATGTTGCATTATTTTAAGGATTACTTAATGTGGGAAAAGTATTGAAGGATAAAAAGTTTCACTGCTTATTAAGGTAAAAACACTTCATTATATGTATATATAAAAGTTGTAAAAACATTATTTTATTCAATTAATATGTGCAAACAATTATAATAAAATAATAGAAAACCTCCTAATAACTTTTCTTTAGCCATAGTTTTTAATTTTTGATTTTGAGATTTTTTATTTTTTTATTTTTTTTTTGAACTAGGGATGCTAAATCCTTAGTTTTATTTTTGGTCTTTAATTGGTATCATATATACAGTTCTGATATTTAAAAACAGTATTTATATACTGAGTAGTTAATATGAGTCAAGTACTGTGTAAAGTGATACCTTGGTTCACGAATAATTTTCCACGATTCTGGTTGCAAACCAAAATGGATGAGAACCAAATGAAATTCCATGCTTACGTTCAATGCTGACCTTATGGGTACCACTGTATTTCATTTTGATGATGTTCAATGTATAATAATCACTTCTAATATTAAAATATCTAATTATCTAACATAATTTTTCTAAATTTTTGTTTCTAGTTATTATTTCTAATATTTTTCCTTACTGATAAAGAAATAGAAGCTCAGATATATAAAACGAGCTCCCAAAGTCAGAAATAAGAGTATATAAGAAGTTTAGCAATGTGTAGGACTTTAAAGCTCATATTTGTAATGACTAGACTAGGTATTTAAATTTGCTCTTCGAATCAAATAATTAAAAATAAACTGGATAAATTCTACAAGTTGCTGATATACTCCCATACCAAGCATATCTGATTCTTTTAAAAATATATTTACTTACATTTTTAGAAAACTTTTTTATTTTAATATTTTAAACTAATATTGCCATCATGTTGTGGTCTTTACAAATATTTTTCAAGGGTAACATAGAGGTTTGTAAATTTTTTTTAAATTTTAATGCAATACAAGTAGACATTAATAAAGAAAATATGAAAAGCACTCTTACTCCTTTGAAAAATAAAACAAAATTTCACAGCAAAATAATTAGAGAATAACAATAATTAATATACTGCATCATGATTTTGAAAGAATGGCCAAAAGGTTAATCACAGTGCAACTCATATACAAAATGACTCTCACATGCAAAGAAGAAACAAACAAATACAAGGACAAAACTTTCATTCCAATGAGCAAAGAGAACACAATTGTAAATGTATTTTTTCATCATAGAACTATAAATAATAATCTTTGAAATATTATCATATGACAGTATAACAATGTTTTGAGTTTGAAATCTGGTAACACAAATTATTAAATTCAGTATAGTTAAATGTATAGATTCTCCATACTAAAATGAATTTTTCCAAGTAAATTTTCAAGAATATAGTAGATCAATTTTAAAAATCATGATTTCTAGAAAAAATAAATTACTGACCACTTAGCTTTGGACTGGGTGTTCCTAGTGCAGGTCTTGGATCCTTCACCAATATTTTGGAACCAGCTACGAAAATAAATGACTGTTTAGTAACATTAATGCAATTAATCACACTCCTGTATACAGACACACACAGAATACAAGAAGCTATCAGTTTTATTCTTTGAGATTATAATATTTTTCCTCAAAGCGTCCTATTCATAATAACACTTCATTCTCTGTCAACACTCTTAATGCATATCTAAAAATTTCCATAATTACTCTTATCACAGTCCAGTGAGATAAGACACAGATTGCTCCTGGCTTTTCACGTTGGGCTACTGTTTTTTAGCTGGGAGACACATATGTAATGGAAGCAGTTGCTTCCAACATGAAAGCTGGAGGCTGACAGTATGTTTTTTGTTGACAAAAGGCAAAAATTGTTTGTAAGTAGAGTTTGTGTTTAAGAATCAAAATTTGTTAAATTCTTGGTGTACCCAAAATTGGATAGACTCAAAGCTGTAATCTCTTATGCTAAATCAGAGGCAGCCCAGATCATAAAACCCATGTGGGTGAGTGGCAGGGATGGGAAACCGCAGGTGCTTATGATACACAGGGCATTGTGCAGCATGGACCCTAGTACACTGTAGTGTCTTCAGAGGGACTTGAAGGGAGGGGTGATCCTGCCAAAGGACTCGAAAGGAGGTGCTATGGCTGACTCTATCATTTTGGCTGCAAAGCTAAATATATTTGGAAAAGAACAAAAACTGATACAGTCAAGATCACTTGAAAGAGGATTGCAGTAGTCTCAACAGGGATAATGTTGAGTTATGTTACCACAGTAGTGGTGAGGAAACAGGAAACAGGGAAGAAAGCTATTGAAATTTTGGTGGATTTAGATAAGGTAATATTTAGGGTGATAATCAGATTTTTTGTGTGTCAAACCATTCCATGACCATATCGTTGAAACAGGCAATACTTAAAGAAGATTAGAGGGAATTCATGAATTCCATTCCTCATGTGTTGAATACGGAAATGCCTTTGAAGAATTCTAGTAGAGATATGGAGTAAGCAACTAAAAGTATAGGTCTGAGATTAAAAGAAGATAAATGAGCTAGAAATAGCAATTTTTATATAATTTGCATAAAAGGGACTATTGAAGCCACTATTTGAATGAGATCACCTTAGTGAAAATATGGGACAAAAAGAAGATATGGTGAAATACCAAGCTTTTAGAAACAAAGAAACATTTTAGAAAAAGTAGAAAGAATAAGTTCATAAAGAAAGTAGAGAATGCATAACCACAATTTGGAAGCCATAAAACATTTATTCATTCATTAAATATTTACTGAGCATTATTTCATATAAAGCATTGATGTAGGTGTTAAATTAGCTCTAGTTAGGGAGGTTGAGGGGAGAACAAGAAAGTGGAAATAGATAATTACAAGTGAACACATTAAAACAATAAGATTTTCTCATTTCCTTCCATAGGAAAATTTTAAGAAAGAAAAAAAATGACAATGTTCTGACTGAGGGAATATATAAAGATATTTCAAGAAAAAGTGATTGTCATTTGTGAATCCTATAAGAGATTAGATATTAGATGGTCTTAAAATTATTTGATAGATATAAGGAAAAGAAGTTCATGGATGACCTACTGTACAAACTCTAGAAAATTTCCTTTGCCGGGTCTTTTGGCAGCATAACCTTTGTCCCTCAGGTAAACTCATACCAAGTAGATCTAGCAGAGAGTGCCCTGACCAAGCAGGAGGAGGGAGCAATTCATCTGGATCTAGTTAAACATCACCCTGGGTGAGTAATCGGTTTGGTTATGGACTGAATTCAGAACTGCGACAATTACAGTTCTGAATAGTGGTTTCCTAACAAGCTTTGGTGAAGACCTGAAAACTCTGGCAGAGGCTATAAATACAGATACTTGTAATAATTTTTCCTAGTGTTTATTTCCTACAAGTATACTGGCAAAATTCATGTTCACCCACAGCATAAGAGTATGACCTCTGCAGGAAATAGACCTTTGTGGCTATAACTGATCACAGATTTCCTGGTGAAATAACCCTGAATTCAGTGTATACACTAACTAAAAGCACCACTATCCTTAGAAGAAGAGGACAGTACAACGCATAGAAAATTAGGTCATACGATGCTGGAGGAGAAATGATAGTAAAGATGTGAATCAAAGACTGCTAGCAGTTGCCCGGAGTTAGAGGCAAGGAACGACTTCTCTAAAACTTTATAGAGGGCACAAGACCTTGTTGACACTTTTACTTGGAACTTCTGGACATCAAACTTATGAAAGAATAAAATTCTGTTGGGTTAAATCACTCAGTTTTTGGAACTTAGTTGTGACAGTCCAAGGAAATGAATTCCTCTATTTGGAAGAGAAAATTAGAAGCACCAAGACAAGGTGAGAAGAAAAGTCAGCACCGAAGAGATGTGATATTTTTGTTTACTGGTGCAGAAGTACATACATAACTTCCACCCTTGGAGCTGGTCAACGAATTTTCTTGCTTTTTAAAATTATTTGAATTCAGTTTTTATTGCTTGTATGAAAGAAATACCTAGATAGTTCACTCCCTTGTGTCTGAAGATTCATTAGGGAAAACTTACCTTCACAAACAGGAACTTTTCCAGTCCAGGTGTTATCAGATCTACACACTCTGTGTTCAGTTCCACCTGCTAGGAAGAAGCCAGGCTGGCAAGTGTAAATCAGTGTGTACCCGTGAGACGGAAGATCCATGCCCACTACGTTTGCATGAGCAGGAGTTTCTGGCTGCTTACAGCTGTGGGCTGTGTTAAGAAAAGGGAATAAATGTTAAATTTTCTACAGACACAATATGCTTTTAGGCCTATTTCAATGTCATTATTTGAATATACCTTTGAATAGTTATTCTAGTGAACCAAAGAAAATGTTTCAATGTGAATATACTTGTTGGTTTTGCTTTCTGTCTCTGAAACACTGGTAGGTATTAGCAGATAAAACGAGAAGAAAAAAAGACTTACTTCGACTAATCAAGCTAGAAAGGTACATAATACCACAGTGTGAGAGAATCACAATGAAGAATAGAATTTAAAAAGATCTAAAATGTCCTGCAATAAGATGCCTTTTTCATTTGTTAAGTTCAGGGTTTCTGTAACAGTTTAAGAATAATATTTAAAAAAAGAATATTATACATTTTTAGTATACTTGTTATAATGTTAAAAACATTTCCTGAGGTTAAATGCAATTACAGTTCATTACATTGCTCTGACATTAACACTTCCCTATGTAGAAAGTATATTTTGATATTTTTAAGTATGGAATATTCAGGCATAATTGAGTCCATATGCTAGAAGTACTCTTTTATTCATCTAACTTCTTTCATTCATCTCCTTTCTCCATTTTTCCCTCTACTAGGAATTCACAAATTTGTCCTCCCTATATCTGGGCCTTAGTCCCTTAGTTTTCCTTATTTTTTTTTCTTATAAAGACCATTCTTTTCTCAGTCAGAAATATGTGTTGCAAGGAATTTTCTTGCTAAACTAAAAAGAATTTTCAATATTTTTCACAGATACATATCATTAAAGGTGGGATCTAAAAAATATTCGTGGGCAAATTTATTTGGAAAACCATTATTTTCCATTTTTACTCCAATGGAGGTCCACAAAGCCATAGATAATAGTCAATGTCATCTACTAAACATTGTGCTAAAGTGTTTATATTTACTATAAATCAGTTGGTAAAATTTGTTATCATTAAGTTAGTTTAAACCTCCTGGAATAAATATCAAGAAGAATAAACTCAATCTACATCCACTGTGTTCTGAAAGCTCCCATTATGCACATATTAGGAATTGTGAGATGCACAGCAGAAACAGAAGTTGTTAACCTCATCATATTCCAAATGCAGATCATTAAAGATGCTTGATTTACTAAAAAAAAAATACCTTAGTAGCAGCCCACAAAACTGTTTTACAGTGCATGTTTCCAGGAATTCTCTTTTAAGGAATTTTACCATAAATGTAAGCCAACCAGGGAGAGACCACAATGCCCCCGTGGAATGTTCTGCAGTTTTGAACTAAGCTGCTGGTCTGCAAGGGCATTCGTGGTCATTTGGGTTACCATGAGCACAGGCAGAGTGAACTCGCAGAGCTGTTCGGGCTGAAGCAACTCCTTAAAGTTACATACCTTCCCAAAGAGTGTTTCAGTTGTAACCTACTCTTCTTTTGACCACAAGAGACTCAAGATTTAAAAATATGGGAAAAGATTCAAAGGAGCTAGATGGAAATAACAGACAACTGACCAAGTGAAACTTACTCCTAATCACATATCAGAAGAGACCAATTTATGATCTTGAGCTTTGTTATTCTTAAATTTTTTGAGACCAGTAGCCAGTTAGAGGCTGCAGGAAATACTGAAATAGTTTTCAGGTTTTTCAGGATGCCCATGAATATCTTTTTAAACATAGATTCCCTCCTCATTTTCCCTCACATTCTTAGAGAATCTCTTCACATATTTTTAAAAATTTCAGCCACTAGGTTGGAGCCTTCTCAGAGTACTTCAGATTGATAGGTGCAGATCTATGAAATAAAAAACTAATCATCATCTAAAATTGCCAAGCAGCCAAACTAAACACATTTATCAGGTCTTACAAAAAACATGTGCCTCATACCTTCTGACTTCGTTAGAAAGACTAGATACTTCTAAATGGGCATGGATATAGTAATAAAATTGCATGGCTATTTTATAATAACCTCAAATAAATTTTGTATATCTGTTGTACAGATATAAATACATTTTCACCCAGGGAAGAAATAATGCATATACATTCTTACTTACAATAACTATCATTTCTTACTCACTGTACTTACGTATGCATTCCGGCTGAATTCCACTCCAAGTAAGATCAGGGAGGCAAGTGCGAGTTGTGGACCCCTGGAGCAGGTGACCTTTTTTGCAATGGAACTGTATAACATTTCCTACCTGAAACAAATCAGTAGGTAAAAATGTTTCAAAGCAACTTCAAATACAACAACAAATAGAAATATTTGTGTGTAAGAAAAAACTTTCAGATGAAACTGTATAGTACTGTTGAAAAAAAACGCTGAAATATGATTTAAAAGAAAAGTAGGAAAATTTTTTGAAGCATTATCTCTTTCCATATATAATCTATAGATAGGGGCCTCCATATCTATAGATTATATATGGGGTGTGTGTGTGTGTGTGTGTGTGTGTGTGTGTGTATATATATACCATAGAGTTAATGTATATAAACTATATAATTGATCATATAGAAATAAACTATATAGAAATCTATATATATGATCAAATATCTGAGTATGCAACATATACATAGGTGCACAAATTTTGATCATGGGAATTTGAAGAATATATGTGATACCAAGAGTCAACAAATTACATATGGATATAAAATAAGCATACAAATAATTAGATAAAGAAAAGCAGAGTTTTGTAAAGATAAGCATGGAAATAAACACAAGGGGCAGATGCATTCTCAAGATGGTAAAGAAAAGATGAAATTAGAAACAAAAGTGGCTACTGGAGGTGGTACTGCTAAAAATACACAGTGAAATCCTTGCAAATAGCACTGTTTTTAAGGATGTATAATTTAGATAAGTACATAGAAAATAGTTTTCAAAATGTGGTCTCCAGGTCAGTAACATCCATGTCAGCTGGAAACTTGTTGGTAAAGCAAATTCTGGGATGGTATCTAAGGGTCTCTATATGGAGAACAGCAATCTGATTTAACAATTCTTTTATGTGATTTTAATGATTTATGAAATTTGAGAATGACGGGATGAGAAAATATATAAATATTGAAATATACATCATCTGCTTTAGGAAAAAAGAGTATAGTTGATTGGTTGGTAGGGTTGGTTCACAAAGTGAACAAGGAAGGTAGGGGTATAAAGTGGGAAGCAGTAAGATATAGTAAAAGAACATACTCCCCAGGATAAGGTGTACCTGGTTTTGATTCTGACTCTGGCCTTATGTGAATAAGTTACACTGTCTCATGGAGACTTCTTATCTATCAATAATGATTATACTATTATTTGTCCTAAGATTTGTTTAAAGAGTAAATGAAATAGGATATATAATCCATTCCACCCTGGGATGGAGCATACATTTAAAGTAAATTCTAGCTGTGATGATGAGGTTGGAGACATAAGCAAGAATCAGACCTGAAAGGTCTTGCAGGGCAAGCCACGATATTTGAAGAAAGGAAGCACAGTTGTTGTCATTACAAGCCTTGTCTATGGCCACACCACTCTGAATGCACCCAGTACCTTCTGTAATTATGAACATACCACTACTGTTCTATGTTTGAGTGGATAAAAGCTGGACTTATTGTGGCAGCGAATGTGGGAAGGAAATCTTGAACTCAAAATATATTACAGGGAAAAAATCAACAAGGTTTATAAATGATTAAAGTTAGAGGGTAACATAAATGATTTTAGGGCTCTACCACTCACGCCTTCCCTAGCATGTGGAGTGTGAGAGTTCTCTGCTGCTACCCTTACATTTATCACACAAACTCACTTCTATACCAACTTTAGCCTGAGTTTCTTGGTTCAAGGAAAGTTGAACTTTTATGAATTTATATAAGACACTATGATCTTAATTTAATAAAATGGGTATTTATGTTTTTATTCTCTTATAATTCCATCACCATATTCACCACTTAATGTAATAAAACACTATGCAACATATTGAACCCCTATGATTTACTTAGATAATTTCAATTACAATCTAAGCATCACGCATAATTACAAACTGGACATCACTATGGTTATTTTGGTAATGTTAAATATCTTGGGATTAAAGATCTAAAGGGTCACATTTAAAATATTCTATAGCTATAATAACTTTCTGAAATAAACTCTAGATCCAAACAACGAACCTTCCATTGCCTAGAGCTCAATTTACAGAGTGATACAGCAGTTAATGAAATATGTGTGCTTGGCATTTACTCCATAATTAATCTAGATGTTGCATCAATCATTTTGACAGTTATTTCTTCCCAGGCTCACTGCCACTACTATTCAACGCTAGTCTATTTTTAGTCAAAATTATTCCAGTTTACAATATTTTGTATAGAAAGAAATTGAGTACTTTTTCAAGAAAAATTTTCAACATCTCTCGCAACAAGGAATGTATTTTTATATGCTGTAATTATATCTATATCCTAAAATATACTATATAGATCTATATAGGAAAAGACTGAAGTTTAAGAGATGGAAGGTTAAGAAATATGTCGAGTGCTTCTGCAATTCGGAACCTTCTCTTGCCCCTCTGAGGAGTGGGCTTCTTAAAGCTGTGATTTTGCTTCTTAATAGTAGTGAGTTCACTACTGGTTATCTCATCAAACTAGGGTGGATATAAAATTTAGGGCATGCTGACTGATTCTAGAATCTGGAATTGCAATCAAAACAATCACTGCATGTGGCTTGAGTTGTAAACAAAAATGATGGAACCTTGGCCACATGGCCAGTTTATGGAGATGAACTAGGAGGCCGATGAACAGAGAGCAGAGGATGAGACTAAGTGACTCGCTAGAATCTGAGCTTGCTGCAACTCATCGGATCCCTTCTGTTGGGGACTAATTCATACACATTTGCAATACCATTAGTCTTAAGTTAGCTCAAAATAATTTCTATTACTTACATGCAAGAGTTTTTAACTCACGTATTTTTTGCTTATGAGACCATATTATTTGGAAGCCATTAATAAATTGCCAGAATTATGTAACTTTAAATTGTATTGGTAATAAACAGATTTACTTAATATTTTTGGTATGCATGTACATATATACATTTATGCATGCTAGTCACATTCATGTAAGAAAATTGATGTACCTAATGTAACATATTCAGTATATCTTAAATTGTAATAACCCTAATATAATAAATGACAAGATCTGTAACATGATGTATTCATGTTTCTTTAGATAGAATATAGTTATCCAAGGCATGTTTATTAGTCTTAATAGAATGTATTCAGGGTTAGGTTAGCTCTGTGATAATATTTTTCAAAGATCATGATATTACTAATTTTTCAATGCACCATTAATGATGCTGTTCATTTTGTTGGATGACTCTTCTGTACTCTCTCATTTCTATTTCCATTACCTCAAAGAATATTTAAGAAAAAGGTTTGTATATTTCAGAAAACCAGCCTGACTTAGTGTACAGATGTTAACATTAAGATTCTATGTTTATGCAGGAAAGTATCACCAACTTTCTCTGTGATCAAAACAGGTCACGCTGTGTTTCAGTTTCTTTGTCTACATGACAAGAACTAATGTGCTGTATAACTAGCTGTTCACATTTCAGGTTTAAGATCAGTTGATAAAAACCTTTCATGGAGATGTGAATCCCAAGTTCTCTAAGAATACTAATCTAATAGAGACTGAGGCAAGGTTTTCCACTTTTGTATTATCTAATCCAGACTGAGGGGAACCAGGAAACACTATTGAATCAATGTTCACAGTGTGCCTGAACTGTAAATAAATGGAAATTATTTCAGCAACAAAAATATGGCACTTTAAATGAACTCTTCCTTTAGAAATGGGTGTTCTTCTGGTTCACATCGAATTTCTACACAAAATAGCACAATTTGGAAAACACAAAGCAACTGAGCAATGTGTAAATTGGCTACTTCCTTTTGGCATCAGAATGCACTTTGGTTCCTTTTAGATCCATGTAACAGAAAACTTGCTGAATTTCTATGTACAATTAAATCGGAAAAAGAAAAAGAAAGTCAGCTACATGTGACAGGAGATGCTGAGGTGCTGGAATATAACAATCCAGCTGTGTCTGGTATGGTAATAGGTGATGGTTAAATTATTTTTCAGAAATTTCCCAAATGAACATCAATATCTAAGAAGTATTTTAGTCTCATGTACAGTAATTTCCTTATTTCGTGTCAACAGTTTTATTTTCTATTTGTCTTGGAAGCCTCTCCTTTAACTTCTTCCAGTTTAAATTTGCCTGACTGGCCCTCACACCCTCTATTTCCGTACTTTATGCACTCTCTTCTCTACTCTCTCATTTATGAGTTTTTCTATTGCTCCTTTCTATCTCCACTTTTTCTTTATTTTATGCCCATGTTTAGTTAGCCTACTTTCTTAAAGCATCTTTTCCTAATCTTTTTGTTGTCACTCTTTTGCAACATGATAAATTGTTTTCTTGTGTTCCAAAATGCAGATATAAATACGATATTATTTTCTGTTTGTATCAACAATATTATAAGCCCATGAACCAAAGAAACTATTCCACTAGTTGAACATGTAGGGAAATACCCACTTGAAATCCGAAAGTATTGTTCTGAGATCCATGCCGTGGCACACCTGGATTTTTACACGAGGTACGAGTGGGTTCTAAAGTGAAGAATTTAAAATAGCAAAGCATTAAAAAACATAATATTATTTCAAAATTTATAATAGATGTATTTCTTTCATACAGGACATTTACAAGGGATGAGGGATTTACCGAAAGTGCCTTAGTTAATAATGAGGACTATAAATCTAATAGCACCTTTCCTTGAACAGAGGCCTGCTAATCTTAAAAACAGAAAGTCAGGTGGACTGCATTTAGTATGCCTTAAACAACTCTTGAACTTTGAATGTTTCCCATATAAAAAGTACGTGACATCCAACTAATTCTGCAGATACTAAGTTAAAGAAAAATATACAGAAGTAAGAGAAGTACACATGCATAAAACATTTGCTCAAGGACCTTCCTACAGTTCAGGTAAGGAAATATTCTCCTGAAGAATTACCAGTTGCTTCCAGAAACAAGATTTATGACTTTGAATTTCACTGAAAGTTGCAGGAGATTCAGACATAAGAATAATAGAACTGGTAGTTTCTGGATTGCTTTCTTTGTATACAGGGTATTTGGTTAGCTTAGTAAATACGACATTATGTTAAGACCACAGAAATAGATTTACAGTCATTTTGAAATTCTTATATCTTTTGAATAGTGTTGCATCAAAATTCCCATCAATATGTTTTATTAGTTATAAAGAGCAAATAAATGACAGTGTTTAATAGCGCCATTATTCTGAAAGTTTTTGGTGATATACAACAAAATTGTTTAAGGGTTTCTTCTGGAAATTTAAAATATAAAAACTAATAACACACACTCTACCAATACTCACTTAGTATCTACTGATTGTTTCTATATTTTAAGTTTGCTTTTCATATTTAGTCAACTGTAGTTTTTAGGATTAAAACAATTAAATGTTGCCACTACCTATTAATTCCAAAATTACGGAGCATAATTAGCCTTGAATTAATATTACCTATGCAGTGAGGCGATGAGCCACTCCAAGTGCCATCTGCTTGACATAGTCTGGTGCTTGATCCCACTAATATGAAAGGAGGATTGCAGCTGAATGAAACTTCTGACTGGTATATGAAGCTTTTGCCTTCTCGTTTTCCTTGGGAGGGGACACCGGGGTCACCACAAAACTTTGCTGGAAATGAAAACAAAGACACTTATTGAGCAGATTTAGAATCCATCAGAGTAAACAGTTGAGAAAAATGGAGATAATGCACTGAAACATTACACTGAAGTTGTCTATTACTGAGAATAACCTATTCCAATGAAAATTTTCATTTCTTCTAGTTTTTATCTACACAATTCAATACTAAATGAGTAAGTAACTCAACACAATATATAGATTATGAGTCTGATTCAGATATCATGTGTCTATATAAGATTTTATTAAATACAGAATGCTTTGTGATTTTGCCATTTTAGATTGAGCAGAATCAAACTGCATATCTGTAGTTATATTTTGCAAAGTACATCCCTGGGAAGACATGTGATTCACATGTAGCTCTGCCAAGATTAATTAACCCGTAATGTTCTAGGTTTTGCTCCACAGATCACACCGGCCTCTTACACACACACACACACACACACACACACAGCTATTTGTTCCTTTTTGTCTGAACGCCTAGCACACATATTCCAATATCTTATTGTTTCTTCTTCACAATGCATTTAAATTATTATTATTATTATTATTATTATTGGTACTGGGGATTGAACTCATGACCTTGCACTTATCAGGAAAGTGCTTGAGCCACTGAGCTAAATCCCTGGCCCACAATGTATTTAAATTTTTAAGAGGAAAGAAAGACTACCAGGGTCCAAATTTATATAAAACTAACAAATTTCAATGTTCTACAAACACTGAAGAGATCAACTTGACAGTATTTCTAAAGAAATTGATTAACTATATTCGAACTACACTTATGAGCTACTAAAGAGAAGCATCTTGCTCGGTAGTTTTAAGAATTTGAATCTACCAGTATGCGTAGCGTATGAGTCTCAACCCTGTGGGGTTTATACACTTATAAGAGACGCAATAATTAATTAATTAATTAGAAACAAAGTATGTGAGACGGCAATAAGCTCTATAGGGAGAGATACTTCAAGGGGAGGAAATCAAGATGGTGTGTGTGTGTGTGTGTGTGTG
Organism: Dasyprocta punctata; assembly: GCA_004363535.1. Lineage (NCBI taxonomy): Eukaryota > Metazoa > Chordata > Mammalia > Rodentia > Dasyproctidae > Dasyprocta > Dasyprocta punctata. Next base: position 12,771 of record RJWM01009441.1, on the reverse strand, counting down.
TGTGTGTATGGTGACAGACAGACGCATGTGGAGACAGAGTTTATAGACAGCAGCAAAGGTGGAGGGGAGAAAGAGAGCTGATCTTCCAAGGGAGAACAGTCCACAGAGAGGAAACATTCCCAAAGCTCTACACTGGGGTGCACCCAGCCCGCAGGAGAAGAAATAAGGAGTCCTGTGTAACTGGAGCTGAGTAAGCATGCTGAAATGTGACAGGGAATTAGATCTAATCAATAAGTATGGAGACACAATCCCCAAAACTTCTCATCACCACCTCCCAACTATCACTCAGATTTCTCCCTGGGAATTCCCATGTTGTGAACCAGTTTATTAGTATCAGGGTCTTAAGACACAGATCTTAGAAAAGGGTGCCATTTACAGGGACAAGCATTTTAAGAGAAAATGATGTATTTTTAAAAGTCAAAGAAGAAAGACTTTTCTTCATGAAGGCCCCTAGATTAATATTGCGATTGTTTATTTGGTTTATATGTGTATGTAAATGGTGCATGTATGAATGTATTTATATATTTACTAAGTTGTTTAATTTATCACTAAGAACAATGTTGAATTTGATATTCTTGTACATGTCTCCTTATGCATATGTACAAAAGTTTCTGTAGAAACATAATTTTTGGGCAATAGATACACATCTTTAATTTTGCTAAATAATAGCAATTAGTTTGTGAATGTTTGTATCTATTTAAACACCCCTCACCAGTGTATAAAAGTTTACACAGATCCACATTGACACCAACATTTGATACTGCTTGTTTTCTCAGTCTCATGGTTAGCAAAGAGGTCTTTAGCCTATATTTATTTTATTTAAAATTTGTTTTAGAAGACAAGATAGTTAAGACAGTTATACTACTAATATTTCTTAATTCATTGAAAAGAAAAGTTTGTGCTAATATTATTTAGAAAATTAAATATCTATATCTTGTACTCTAAGTTAAAGATAACAATATGCAGTGTATTGACCATTGCTACTCTCCTATTATCTTGTTTTGAAATTCTGGGTTTTTTCCTTTAAAATAAAATTTTAAAAATTAAAAAAATAAATTTAAGAATTATGTTTTAGAAAGACTTCATATATAATTGATATTGTCACTAGTTTTTATACGTATTGATGATACTGTTCAAGTTAATAATTGGTCTTTGATAAGAAATCTTTTTTGAATTTTAAAGTTGCTGTTTCCCAAGTTTTTATTTTTCAGTTAAACCTCATAAAATATGTATTAAGAAATCTTATCCTCTGAGACAGACTATTAAAATAAGATATATTATGGTAGCCATTTGGATTTACTATTATCTTGTTTTGCAGTCCTGTATTACGTTCATTGTTTTGTTTTTATTGGTTCTATCCTGTTCTGTTTTGCTTGGTTTTACTATGTCTGATGGTATGGTCAGCTATTTTGAAGAAACAAGAGGCATTATGGTAACCATTGTTGATTTCCTAGTATCTTGTTTTGAAACTCTGTATCATACTGTTTTGTTTTGATTGGCTTTATTGTTTTATTTTGCTTGGCTTTATCTCTATAAAATAAAAACACTATACAAAAACAGACTATTAATATTTAAAACTTTTATATTTAAGTCTCTAATGAGCCTGGCAATGATTTGCTATCTGGAGTGAGAGAGAGAGAGAGAGAGAGAGAGAGAGAGAGAGAGAGAGAGAGAATGTGTGTGTGTATCAATTGTTTTTCATAATTAACTAAGATGTTGATGCTGTCCTCTCTGATTTGTTTTATATAAAGGATCTATGACCAGTTCCATTCTCTCCACACTATAACAGTGATTTACTTCCCATCCCTGTACCAATCCTACACCATTTTAATAACTAAAATGATGTATTCTTTGATAGCTGCCAAGGACTGTGTTATATAGTATATTTCGAGTAGTGAACAAACAAAAGTTTTCTGTCTCTGGGAAGCATAAATTTGAGTTTAGGGCACAGATAAATAAACAAGTAAAGTGGAAAGTGTTTTAAGGAAAAACACAGGGATGAAACTACTATTAAATCAGGGAGAATAAATAAATTCCTAAAGAATTTATTTTCCACACAGGAAATTTTAAACAAGGTAATGGTATGATACTGAGAAAGTGAAATTTTAGAAAAATTCTGAAAGAATAAAAGGCAAGGAGAAGAATAATTACAAAAGTGGTGAGGCCAGCTGCAGCTGCAGGTTTAAGGGGAAAAGTTAAGAGGTCTGTGCATCCTGCAGTGAGTGACAAGGTGGCCCATCATGAGGCTCACTGAAACACAAGGAAACAAGCTACAATTCCAGGAGCCTGGGGGGCTGCAGCCTCCACCGTGAGTACACTGAGAAGACCCTAGGGGGCCCTGCAAAGCCACACTATGACCTCTGCCTGTCTTCAGGGTCACAAGGACAGGTAAAGTTCTCTATTACGCTCAGATGGAATGAAGGTCCAGGAACACGACAGCAGCAAACACCCTGTGATTGAGAACTGATCACATCGGATGCTACAATAATATGTGTGTTGTTTATAATAGATCATATATAATGTATAAGATATATATACATTATGTACATAATTGTAATATACACATACTTATACATATATATATATATACATATACATATATATAGAGAGAGAGAGACAGGGAGAGGAGAGGGAGAGAGAGAGCGAACAAAAAAATATATATACACACTTCAGTAGTTCACCAAACTAATAAAAGTCTGGAAACTAATGGCCACTATTTTGAGCACCTCTTGTAATTGTAGAGGCCAAAGATAACTTGTATTAATCTCATGATGTCTCAGTAATCTTAGCATTACAAGTGTATCTTTTCCTGATGTATACATTTTTTGGCAGACGCCCTCCCTGTCTCTCTCTCTCTCTCTCATACATATATATATCTATATATATCTACATATAGATATAACATATGTGCCATATATAATTATATGTGGCACATGTTATATCTATATGTGTTATATATAAAACATACATATATAGCATACATATAACATATATATAACAAACTGGAATAAATGACATAAAGAAGAGTAATTTCCCAGAAGTAAAGTTAATGTATGAGAACCTCGACATTAAATAATAGTCTTATAACATAAGAAAAGTTAATAAACAGAGAAGTTTACCCAAAGTTTGGAGTGAGACCAGAAAGAATGTAATGGTTAATGAGTATATGAAAATAGTTACATTGATGAGTGCTGATTTCTTTCTTTGAATTTTAATTAGGCGTCAGAGGGATCTTAGCAGTATCATATATGTTCCAGCAAATTTGAAGAACTTAACAACTGCTACTTTAAAACACAAATTTAGGTACGGAAATCAAACTTACGTAAGCACTGCGGTACCTCCCCGCTCCAGGTACCATTCCCGACACAGGTCAGGACAGCGGGGAAGGAGAGTTCGTACCCTGGAGAACAGACGTAGCTAATGCTAAAGCCCCAGTCGAAATTTGTTCCTTCCAGTCTTCCATTAGAGATCTGGGGAGGAGCTGGGCACGTAACAGCTGCAAACACATTAAAAGTGATTAGAAACAGCTGTTGAAATATTCTGGTGGTTAAAAATAAATAAATACCATTAGAAGAAGCATATGCGCTAATTTAACCTCTTGGAGGACAATACAGGGTGACGTGTTTTTTTCTCCCAGTAGCGTTCCTGAAACATCCCCCAGAATTAGCCCCTGTAGGACGCTACTTTTTCTTGGCAGCACAATGGCCAATGGTTGTCAGAGACTCTTTCACAAAATAGCAAGCTGTCTGACATGGAAGGGGAGGCAAATAGAGGACGACCTACCACTCAGTATACTGAAACAGACAAATTATTAGTGTTAAGCAAAATTACTTTCCAACAACCTTTACGCAGACCTGACAGCTCAGTGGTTTGGCTACATATAGTATCAGCATTGTGATGGAGGAATTTAGAAACAGTCCTCCAGTATTTTGAGAACACAGATCATGGGTATGATCACAGTACCCATTTTAGTTTCCATAGACATATAGATTTGTGTGTTAAAACCTAAAGTTAACAAATGAAGAAATTTAGTTCAAAATTTGGAGTAAGACCAGAAAGAATATAATGGCTAGAGTGCATGAAAAATGGCTACATAAGTAAATACTGATTTTTTCTTTGAATTTTAATAAGGCATTAGATGGGCCATCTCCATATCTCAGGTCATTGGCAGATATTCCTGGGTCTTCACAACTGATGACCATCAGTAATGGACCTGTAGTTTTACATTTTAAAAATGTATTTGGTTTAAATTGTTTTAAATTGTCCTCAAGTGAAGTTAGGTTGGATAAGGTAGAAGAGAGCAAAGAAAAGGGAGAGGGTACAACTTTATAAAGTTTAAAGATGAGAAACAATTTTAATATGAGAACCTATATGAGCAAGTTTTTGGTGTTCTTCAATGTTATAAATTGGTACGAATTAATGAATTAATAAAACAAGTTTTAAAATATAAAATGTGTGTTCAGTATGTTGGATATACTAACTATATATTTATAGTGATATGCTTCTGAAACTGTATATTCTAAAAAGTATAAATTATTTTAGATTATAAGTCATCAGGGAGACATTAAACTCAATTCACACACATTTAAAAGCCCATATGAATGAGAAATCTCAATTAATAAAAATGAAACATGAAAATATAAATTGATATAGCTATGATATTCTACAAGTAATCATAAAAGTAAGTAAAAATATGAAACTATATCAAGTGGGATAACACAATTTAAAATTCCAACTCTACTCCTATATTGGCTAAAAGAATAATTCTAAAGTCTATTTTTTTAAGAAACAGGTTCCCCTTTTGCTTGAGCAAAACTATACAGTTCTATAAATCAGGCTGATTTTTCTCAAATTTGATAAAGTATTTTTTCCCCATCCTTGAGTGACTTGACCTGAGGGGCTCAACAAATTTGAGTTGTAATTCATTAAGGTTACATTCTTTTTAGATATTCACCCATCAATATAAGTAACAATGATGATTACATATTAGAATACATTATACTTTGATTCTCTTTGTTGCATTAAAGTTCATTGTCATTACTCACAATAAGGCATAATGTTTTTGTCAAAATACCATTTTTAAATTGTATATATTACAAATGTTTTTTTTAAAAAGCACTGTCATTTTTTAGAACCAGAAAAATAAAATGAAACAATACAAACGGTTTATTTAAATGCACTTTAAAATCACACAAAAATTGGAAAATACACAACGCTTACCACGAAAAGGCATTATCTTACCTCTGCAAGTTGGCATCACTCCACTCCATGTGCCATTAGTAGTACAAGTTCTGGTTCTGGAGCCATTCAATTCCATCGTGTAGCCTGGCTGGCACATGTAAGAAACGTTTTGTCCAACCACATAATCATCTCCATATCTTAGGCCATTGGCAGGTACCCCTGGGTCTCCACAACTGATGACTGTCAGCATTGGGTTAGAAGAGCAGATGGTTAATGTGTCACATATTTAATGGAGAAGAGAAGGAAGCATATGGCACCCTTTATGCATAAGTAGGAAAATGTCACAGAACACAAGCATATTTAAATCACATACTCCAGTTCCTGATTATGATCAGGTATGCTTATTACAAAGTTTATACATATGGTTCAGAGACTGTCATTTAGACACTAAAAGGCTAGGTTAGTATGTCATTGTGTTGTAGGAACTCTGAGGCTATAACTTTCACTATACGACTACAAAGAAATCATCACATAGAATCAGATTTCTAACATAATATTTGAAGTCTTTATTTATATATGTGGCTACTGACATCTTTAATTTATCAGGTTTCTTAGACTGACAAAATATTTCCACACAGCATCACTCAATTGGATATGATAATAGCTTTTAATTAAAAGCTTAGCATTAGCTAAACCCAAAGAGAATATTTTATTCAATACAAAAATGAGCTTATCACATACAGGATAGTGTATCTGGGTTGTAGGCTCACTGTAAAATGTAAATGACATGTCTGGTAGTGGATAAATCAGCTTCTTATTTCTAATACCCAGGCAAAAAAACAAATGTCAAGAAATGACATCTTCTATTCTATGATACACTTGCTATCTGCATTAGGGATGGATGTGACGTCTTCGTAGGGTTTCAGCATAGGCCAAGCACAGCTACTGCTTTGTTTTACCCCATAACTCCCAGAATAGATCATTTCTGATCCTCCACATTGGCAGTCAGCTCCCACAAGGAAACTACATCAGCAGTGCAGGGGTAACTTTCCCCCACTGATGACGAGTCTACCTGCTGTGTGAAAACATCAGCGGTCAGGGAGCAGGAGGGGGAGTGGATAAGTGAGGCAAAGCAAAGGGTCAGGCTGCACAGTGGAAGGCCTAGAATGCAACCCAAGGATTATGAGCAGCACAATGCTCAGGACCAGGGACTCCAAGCCCTCAGAATCTGCCTTGATGTCCCAGGAGACTTCAGCTATAAAACACAAACCCACAGGTAACGTCATTAAGAATTTATGGTGGCCAGGAGAGAGCCTTAAATGCTAAGCACCAGATCCTTCTAAGCACCGAACTCTTAGCTACACAGGTCTCATACTGATGTGTCTGATTCCATGCACAGTAAAATTATTTCTGATGCCACGTAAAAGCTTTCAAAATGACTGGAGATAGCTTAGAAAGTATAAATAGCACAAAACACAATTTCAAAATAAAATATGACCAAGATTATAAATAAGCCACAAAAGTGTTAAGTGTTTATGAGACATAAGATTTACACATGATTTCAGCAATACATTGACCAAAAGTTTTCAGCCTGTTAAGAAAAAGAAAAATACAAGTTATGCTTTCTTTTTTTTTTTCTGGAGATAAGAACATGCAGTATACTGTGGTTTAGTCTACTGAAAACTTTTGTTTTTAAAAGGTAAAGCTGGTTTGTTCCTTCATTCTCTCACACTCCATCTTGAATTCATGCAGAATGAATGGATTTACAATTCCAGACCTGAAATTATACTGCAAAGCTACTGTCATAAAATAACTTGGTATTGGCAAAGAAACAGGCCAGTGGATCAGTGGAACAGAATAGAAGATAAAGACGCAACTCCAGACACACTTAGCCACCTTATCTTTGACAAAGGAGCCAAACATGTTTATTAAAGACAGCCTCTTTAATAAATGGTGTTGGAAAAGTTGACTTTCCACATGCCAAAGATTAAAACTAGACCCATGTCTATCACCTTGCACTAAACTAAAGTCATAATGGATCCAAGATCTCAATATTAAAACAGAAACACTAAATCTACTGGAAGACAACGTGGGTAGAAACCTTCAAGGCAAGGGTAGTGCTATGGTTACGGTCCCGTGGCCCCACCAAGTCTCATGTAATCATGACATGGACGTGGCTGAGTCTAGCGTTCATGATTGATTTGTTATCTGGCACTGGGATTGGCGATGTGAATGCTGCACCTGCCCAGGAGTGGAGCTGACATACAGTGTAAGGGCAGGAGGAAGGCATGTCTTTGCTCTCTCTTAACAGTTCATGCCTTGCTTTTTGGCAGCTGCCATGAATGGCTGCCCTGACCTGCCATGTCACGCTGCCTTGGAATCAACTGAGTATGGACTGAAACCCCCGAGAACTGTAAGAAATAAACCTATCCTTCCCTAATTTTGGGTGTCAGGTGTTTTGTCTCAGGAACAAGAGAAAAAAGCAACTAAGACATGTAGGCAGACAGTTCATGGACAAAACCCAAACTGCACAGGAAGTACTTCAAAGAATCAACAACTGGGACTTCATCTTGTTAAAAAGCTTTTGCACATCAAAAGAAATCACTAACAGAGTGAAAAGACAACCCAGAGGGTGGGAAAAAATTTGAGCCCACTATCCTTTGGACAAAGGACTTATATCTAGAACAGTCAAAGAATTGAAAAAAATCATACCTTCCAAAATCAAAGACCCTATCCAAAAATTGGCATCTGAGATGAATAAGCACTTCTCAGATGAAGAAATACATATGTCAAATAAATATATGGAAAAATTTCTGACATCATTGGTCATTTAAGACATGCAAATTAAATCAACACTGAGATATCATCTCACCCGAGAAAGAATGGCTATCATCAAGAAATCAATCAGCAACAAATGCTGGAGGGGCTGTGGGGAAAAAAGAACCCTTCTCCACTGTTGGTGGGAGTGTATCCTGGTGCAACCACTGTGGAAATTAGTGTAGAGATTCCTCAAAAAACTAGGATTAGAGGTTCCATTTGATCCAGTTATTCGCCTTCTTACTATTTTCCTAGAAGAATTAAAAACATCATACCACAGTGATATATGTGCACCCGTGTCTATAGCCACACAATTTATAATAGCTGAATCTTGGAAACAACCCAGGTGCCCTTCAACTGAGGAATGGATAAAAAAGGATGTGATTTTTAAAATAATGGAGTACTATTCAGCCATAAAGGATAAACTAGAGACTTTATAGATAAATGGATGCAACTCAAGACAATATTCATAAATAAATCAAACCCATATGGGCAAAAATCTTGTTGTCTCACTGGTGTGAGAAACTGAATACGTAAGTAGAATCTAGAGACTTTATAGATAAATGGATGCAACTCAAGACAATATTCATAAATAAATCAAACCCATATGGGCAAAAATCTTATTGTCTCACTGGTGTGAGAAACTGAATACGTAAGTAGAATCTGAAATGTACAATAGATACTGTGAACTGGGAAAAAACTGTTCAAAGAAAAGACCAACTGTGATAGGGGAAAGGAAAAAAGGGATAAGGAAATATATATATATATATATATATATATACACAAGATAGTTAAGATAGCTATACAGCTAGCTTCTCTCTGTTCCTTGAAAAGAATGTTTTATGCTAATACTGTTCAGACAAGATATGCCTTTATCCTGCACTCTGAGTAACTACCAGGAAGACAACAATATGCAATGTATCAGCTATTGTAACTGTCCTACTAACCTGTTTCGTAACTTGGCTTTATTGTTCGTTTATCTTTTTTTTTCTCCTTTAAAGTAAAATTAAAAAAAAAAAGAATGGATTGAACCATGATAATACCTTAATAGCATTTCAATTAGGTTTTATTTTTTTATTTTCTAGTAAGATTTATGAATGGCAAGTTCCTTTCATAGTATTCTAATCTGTTGAGCCCCTAAAATTTTAAGACCATGACTATGGCATTTAAAATAAAGGAAAAATTTAGGACATTCTACTTGATAGTTCTAGAGCCCTCAAGAAAGTTGGTGAAATAAAACTTATTGAGTCTTTTTGTCAGACCTTTATTAAGAGTTTTGTGTATAAGAAGACATCTCTTTCTGTGATTTTTGATGAAGAGAAGAGTTCTTTTAAATCATACAACTGTATTGGGTAAGAAATCAAATAATTTTGTTGATTACCAAAAATGGTGTTTCGTTTGCTATTTCAAAATTTTTAACCACATGAAAATGGTTATAAACTTTCATTTTATTTTACTCTCCTCTAAGATATTCTGTGTTTTAATCTTGGTTTCTAGTTCGGAAGGGGGAATGAACAAGACCATCTACAAACTCTTACTTTCTGGATGGTGCTTTCACAAACTGGATTAGAATCTTGGCAAGAAGGCGCAGTCAGCCAGTTCGGAGGGCACATGAGCTGAGATGCAGCCACCAAGGGAGAGGACAGAGGGTTTATTTTATACAAGCCCTAAGAAAGAGCCGTGCATATTGTACAGCACCATGAATGAAAAGTCTGACAATAACAGCTTCAGCAGGGTTTGATGGTGACTTCCTAATGAAGTAAAGGCCAGTCAAATGGCAGTTTCCCATAGCGACAATCTTTGTAAACAGCACCTGCTAGGCAAGTCAATTCATTCACTACAGCTCCTTCTCAGCAAGCAAAGGAGACTTTGGGCGATTTTCAGGAGAACCTTAGAATGATAGTTCTTTAGGGATTCACCCTAAAATTTTGGAGACATCAAGACTTGTTAAGGGCTGTGTGGTTTACTTCTGGAAAATCTTTTAAGAACACCACAAAATCCTAAATATACATCATACACAGAGAGAGACACACATATGTACTCGCAGCAATAGATTCCATGAAGACATAGACGGTCTCCTTTCTATAGTGTTACATTCCCAGAGCTTAGTGTAGTGGAAGACTCATTAAGAAAGATTAAATATGTGTTTAAAGAATAAAGAAAGTAATGAGGACATGAAGAGCAAGTTAAATTATCAGTTCAAATTCTCAAGTATGCATAAATTATTTTAAAGCTTTACAATTTTGTGTTGTGGAAGGTTTCTCATTACTCTCTTATAAAACTGATGCGCATTTAGCAATATTTGTAACTAACCTAAGTGTATAAGCTTTACAATAAAAATGAAACAGTTGTGCTGATTCTGGTCTATCTTTGCCACTTTGAAACTTTCTCTTTTAACTTCTTTTTGTTGGCATGATAAATTTGCATGTTTTAGTAAAAGGAGATCATGTCTCCCACAATTTTTATAAACATATTTCATTTTAACTCAGTATCTAAAGGACATTTTTGCATGTTACTATGCATAGATCCATGTAATTTATTTTAATGACATAATATTGCCTTGTGTAGATATTTATGTAATATACTTTATATAGCTAGGCACTTAAGAATTGATGTTTGGGTTTTTCATTGTTTTGTTCTTTCAGATAATACAGTAGTGAATATGATAATAGAGGCATTCTTTATACAAGTGTTTTGTTGACTTCTAGCTTGAAAATCAGAAGAGAGTTCTATTACAGCAGAATGAAATTCCTAAGAAGTGGGAAAGTCATTTTTCTCATAATAATTCTGAATTTACATCTCTTGATAACATTTTCCTAATTCAAAAATTTGTTTCCTTTTAAGACCCAAGAAGGTAGGGTTGCTCAACCTTAACCTTGACACAATTAACACTTGGGACCAAATAATTCTTGGTTGGGAGTGCAGAGGCCCTGGTATTCTGTGCACTGCAGGACACGCAGTATTCTCCCTGGCATCTGCCTGCTACCTTGACAGCATTCCTCAGCTTTGTCCTGTGATAACTCAGGCATCTCCAGACACTGCCAAATGTCACCTGGAAAGTGAAATATGCCCTGCTGGAGAATCACTGCACTGAGGAACAGCTCTCCCTTGCCAAGGTTTTGATGCCCCTCAGAGCTCTCACACACTCAAAAGTGGGGCTTTTGGAAGGTGATCGGATCATCGAAGCATAAAATCGCCAGGGGATTCGTCCATGAATGAATTCAGTAGCTGAACGTGCAGTCAAGATGTGGGGCCTGGCTGGGGGTGGGTAGCTGGGAAGGCAACCTGGGTAGTGTATCTCCCTTCGGGGCTGCCTGTGTAGACACCACGATGTGAGCAGCTTCTCTCTGAGTCCTAGTTGCCATGACGTGACAGCTTTCCTCCACCCTCCACCATGCCCCTGCCGGTTAGAGCCAGCTGACTATGGGCTGAGTCCTCTAAAGTCCGTGAGCTAAAATAAACCTCCCTTCCTTTAAATCAAGTACTGGGGATTCCATCTGAGCAAAGACGAAGTAGATTGAAAGTAACTAAGACATCCCTCCACGAGGAGAATTAGAATTTTTAAACTGTCCTTTGCTCAGTTTTGTCATTAAGTATTTCTCAAACCTCTCTTGTATGAGACCAGCTCCGCACTCTTGTGATCCTATATAGCACAGGAAAAAATCTCTGAGAAATCTCAGGCTTCTGGCAAAGGACTAGTAAGGGGCTTCCCATATTGGTTTTCTGGAAAATTGTTGAGACAAAACAATGAGAACATTTCTGAAAATTAATCCCTATCCCACTGGAGAGCCGTGAGGCAGCAGGGGTTGTGACTTCTCCCTGAAACACCATGTACACAGTGCGCTCCACACACCAGCGGCAGCCCTGCCTGGTGCACGTGGAAAGGTGCAGTGGATACCTCTGGAACTCTGTCCTACAAATATTTTTGGGCTAACAAAACATGTTTTTGAATGGGTTCTTACTTGGGCTTAGTTTTAGATCTTGTCTCTCAATCTGATCATTGTAGAAAACCTCACCAAATGTTAAAATCAGCGTGTTGTTTTGAGCTACCTGATATTATGGCCAGTATTTATTTCTTCCAGTTTCACTTAGTGACATCCATGCTACTTAACATCTACAATTCCTCTGCTAACCTGTGCATGACATTTGAATGCATAAACTCAACTCATGATATAATCCTTTACCAGCCCAGAAGAAAGCTGGTTATTTTGTGGAAGCTTTTACCTCAGCACCAGCAGTGGGTTTAACAGGGACCTAATTGTAGAGGTAGGACGAGTTCTGGGAAGATCTTTGGCGTATAAATTTTCCATGGGATACTTGTAGAAAAAGATTATAAGACAATTCAGAAATGTTTCTAAATTCGTTCTCATGGATACAGCAAATTACAGCTAACACATCTACGTGCTTTTAAAAACAAAACAGGAGTTTGTGTGTGTGTGTGTGTGTGTGCATGCGTGTGTGGTGCTGGGAAATAAGACAACAGAAAGGCATATTTGCAAATCATCCTACTAGCAAATTCTCAAAGGGCCACAATATCTAGGGCGCCAAAGCTGCATCACCAGCCTGTATCAGTTATCAGAGAACTTACGCATGGAACACTTAATTTTCATTTCTTGGAAAAGTTTCTAATAAAGTTGACTTTTGTGCAAATATTTTAATTGTATCCATAAGAAATATATGCCCACAGTCCTCTTTTGATTTTATTTAATAAACAAAATTTAACAAGCAGTAAGCAATGAGTGATATTACTTGTGAGCAGAAACAAGAACAATT
>RJWM01009440.1:41627-68018 GCA_004363535.1 Dasyprocta punctata | reverse complement strand
AAAAAAAAAAAAAAAAAAAAAAAAAAAAAAAGAATAATCAGAGCTACTTTAAATTTAGCCACCTCCAAAGACCCGAAGACTATCACCTTCAGGAAAAAAGAAAACTCTCAAGAATAAAGAAAATGAAGGTTTCAGAGGAATAGAAGACTTCTAACATTCTATATAGCAGAGCAGGATAATTATGATTGACAACATTCAATTGTAAATTTCAAAATAACTAGTAGAGAGGGTTTTGTCTATTCCCAATGCAAAGAAATAATAAATGTCTGAAGTGATGGATATGTTAATTATCCTGAAAAACACATGGTATACAACTGAAATTACATTATGCATCAGTTAAAAAGAAAAATTATTGTCAAATAACACAATTTTAGGAAAATAACCTGGGGTTACTGTTTAACAACTAAATATGATTTTACTTACTGGATGTCTTGAAACTCTAAGGATTTGCCAACTCAAATAAAATACAAAGTAATTATATATTCATGCAAAGAAATCTTGGTTTTTAGAAATAAAATAAAATAAAATAAAAATACTTTACAACATAGGATGATTTTCATATAATTAGTTAACAAAGAAACAATGGAAATTGTAACATCTGTCTAGACTGTAAGTGTGGTTGATTTACTTTAGAATATGATGACCTGAAATACAGTCAATGAAATAGACTTCCTATGACTGAAATATTTCATAAAAATCTAGAATTTCTTACTAGTAAGAAGAGAGGCTACACTCCATGGAGATTTCTGTAGGTATAAATGAGTAACAGTGATTCTTTGACCTTTATTTTAAAGGGAGAAAGAAATTCAACAATAAAACCTTAATACAAACATAATACTTACCAGTACCGGAATTTTGAACCTAATGTAAAATAATGTGCAAAAAAATTCTTTTGAGGTGGAAGTGGTCTGTCCAAACGGAAGAATGTGTGATGTTCTACACATGCTTTCCACAAGTTTTTACATGCTCTGTAATTCACCATATTAAATCCCAACAATGTTTCTCTAGATTCATGCTGTAATAAATGACAAAATGCAGAAAATACCAGGAAAATGTCAGCTCTAATGCGCCATTTACTTTTGACATAAAATGTTCCAGCCTTGTAAATGCTAATAATCCTGTAGAATTTTTTTGCTTTATTCAATAGGAAGTAAAATAAATGAAGAAATTTACAAAACATCAATCTCACTGAGTAATAGTATAACTTTCAAGAATTTTTATTCTAGATCAGCTAGAGAGTTTAAATTTTTGATGCGTATCTATTTCCAAAACTTATTACCTAGCATTCTGTTTCAAAATATAATTATGGTCCAAAAACTAAATTTAAGAACTATCACACTTCTCAGCAATATCTCTAATTTTGTAATTCTGTCTAGATTATAAATAAGAATCTGAACAGTATTATAAAATTCAGAATTTAAAATAATTAGCACTAGAACAGAATTTCTTTCATTTTATTTAAGCCTGGTACAGATTACTAAGTAATTTCACTCAAGTAAACTATGTATAGCAAAGTACCTGTCCCATAAGTGTACAAGCTTTGATTTTCACAAAAATACAATCATTTATCTTCAATAATATTCAGAAATGGACTACCACCACCTCCTTTGTCTCCTTTTTCTACCAGATGGACTTCTGACTTTTATCACCATATATTACTCATGCTTGTTTTTGAATTTTATGTACATGGAAATACATATTTTATATCTTTAGGTATGACTTTTTGTTCATTATGTTTCTGATATGCAATACAGAACTGTGAAGCAATAATTAATTCACATTCTTCATTGTATTCTATTATAATGATCACACCACAGTTTATCCACTTTACTGTTGATAGACACTTGATGTTTCCAGGTGGGTGATATAATAATGCTGTTATGTATACATATTCCTACATATGTACATATTTCTACTGTAAGATATGTGTATGTCAGTTTCAGTGGATGATGCCTAAAAGTTTTTCAAAATGATTAGGTCAATGGACAGTCCCTCCCACCAACAGTGTATGCACCACACACTTATCAACCACTGGCTTTTTACTCTTCATTTTACTGTTTCGATGGGTATGCAGAGGTAGTACATTTTGGCTATGTGTATCTCTCCTTGATGACTACTGAGGTTCAACACCTTTTCATAATAATAGATGTTATTCTTATTTGTGAAGTGTCATTCAACTCACTGTCATATTTTTCTACTGGAACGCATATATACCTAAGGAATGTGTGTATGTATGTGTGTGTGAGATATACTCATATTCTATACTATCACTTAATGACGTCTTTCAATGGAGAGTCAAGAATTGTAACATAGTCTGAATTATTACCATTATTTTTTAGGTTAAAGTCTTGTTTGAGAAGTATTTGTCCATCAAAAGATATTTCCCATGATTAAACTATGCTAAAATGCCCTTGTATACATGATATACTATAATGCTAAAAGGTATGCTTAGAACATTACTTCTTGAGCTGGGGCTATAGCTCAGTTAATAGAGTGCTTGTACAGCATGCATAAGGCCCTTGGTTCAATGCCTAGTACAAAAAAAAAATAAATCACTTCTAAATCACCAGAAACTTATAATTAAGGGTTGCTTTGCATGCACAAACATATACATCTTACACGCTGTATAATAAACACGCAAAATACTAATTGTATTTGGAATGGAACTATTTTTCCCACGATGTTTGTAAAAAATGGACATAAAATATTGCATTGAGAGATAACATTCTGTGAAGTTTGGATATCTGAAAATAGAGATGTTTTGGAGAGAAAACACTGCATTTACAAGGTGGCCTTCTACAGAGTATAGTTGTACGCTGTCTTTAACAATAGTTGGCTTTGTCACTGTCGTTACTTATAGGTAAACACAGGCCTAACTGAAACTCTAACCTCAGAGTACAAGAGTGAGGATTAAACAAAAAGGTTGGTATAGTACCAAATGTGTAGTAAGTTCTCAATAAATGTCAGATATTATAACTTTCATTATTACTGATAACACTGGCAATATGCGGCAACTTAGAAAAGCTGACTTCTAATGTGCTGTTTATAATTACTCAAAATTTGTGTCCTCTAATTTCCAAATAACAAGGTTTATCCCATTGTATTTCTCTAAAAATTTTTATTGGAACATGTGCAATGTTCACTAGCAGCATTAGTCATAATATTCTCAACCTGGACATGGCAAAATCATCTACAGTAGAATAAGTTATAGTATGTGTGTTCAATAGAATAGTGCATATTAATGCAATAAACTAATGCTATGTGCAATAATATGGATTAATCTCACAATGTTAAAGGAAAAATAGCAAATACAAAACAGATTTACTGTAGTTCATTTTGCAGAATTCAAAAATATGCAAACTAATCCATAGTAGCACAGATGAGAATGAAGTTTGTTTATTTTTCAGTAGGATTAATGTATGAATGTGGAGATCAATTCCACTAGCAATGTTACCGGCTTGTGGAGTGCTCATCATATCCTACAAATTAATCTGGAAGAGCAGATACTGGATATGTTCACTTTATCAAACTGTACACTAAAAATATATATACTTTCTTTTCTTTTCTTTTTTTTTGGCTTTTTGAGGCAGGGTCTTGGTATGCAGTTCAGGCTGGCCTTGCATTCACTTTGTAGCCCAGGCTGATTTTGAACTCACAACTATTCTCCTGTCTCAGGCTCTGGAGTGCTGGGATTACAGGTGTGTACCACCATGCCCAGTAATATGAACTCTCTTGTACTATGTTTTATTTCAATAAAATACTATTTTAAAAGCCTATATATATTGTGAATATAAATGGTAAAACACAGTACCACAGTAGATCAATCTCTACCAATAAAATACACCTGACTCAAATAAATTTTTAAGGTTTTTAAGGTTTTATACATAACCATCTTGAAGTCTGCAGTAATTTTCAAGGATTTCTCAAATTTATAACAAATAATAAAAATCAAAGTGTAAGATAAGTTTAATTTGATGAAATAGATAAAATCATTTATAAGATGAAATTGTTTCCTTCTTTCTTTCTTTTTTTGTGGGTATGGGGAATCAAACTCAGGACCTCACCCCTGCCTGACAGTCGTTGCACCACTGAGCTACGCCCCTGGCCCCAGTTGTTTCTAATATTGTAATTTCCATAACAATTCAATTCATAGTAGTTAGTATATTAAAAGGCTATTACCAGTCTTCAACAGAAGGAGGAAATACAAATTCATGAACAAACATTCAGCTCTCCTAAAAGGAAACAAGCTTATATATGAAAGCAGTTACTGAAGATTCATTAGAAAAAAAGAAAAAATATATAAAATGTTCAGTTATTGCCCTTAGTTTTGGCCCCTGAATTTGACAATGAATATCATATGGAGAAATCAGTTTCCAAGTTTAAGATACAGCATAAAGAATCACTAGGGGTTTTAAATCAAAATCAAAGATACACTAGAGAAACAATTCCACCTGGTCATTAATGACTTTAGTGGTCAGTAACCAATGGTATTAACTGTACTTTCATTTGTAATGGTAGAAAAGGTCTCTCATGAATGATTGGGCATTTCTTAAAAGACTTCAATTTTATGAAGAACCATTAGATCAGTACTCACCAATTCTTTTCTAAGTTGAATAAAAAACTGTTTGCACTTAAAAGAAATTTTTACAATCTTCAACCTGGAGAATAAATTGGAGTATTTAAAATATTGAATAAGGATACTAAGAAAATAATTATAGAAATAATCTTTTAGATATTTTAGTAATATATAAACATTTATCATATATGTCAATAATCAATGGAAAACTATTAAAATCTATGTCCTCAACTGAGGAAAATCTTATCAGATTATTATGACATATGCATTTCTCAATTTCATATCTATGGAAAAATTTATATATATTACAAATCAAAATTTCAAGAAATATCAGTAACAGCTGTCTAGTCTCTAAAGCAATACTTACTGAAAAACAAAATTTCAGTTTTACACAGTGACTCTAAAAATCCTGATTGCTAAAAGCATATTTTTAATTTCACCTTTCTTTAATTTTTATTTTATTAGCATATATTTGCAGTACATGATATTTACATTCATCTTGGGTAGTAGGCACATGTATAAAACAGCTTTTTAAAAGTCTCTTTCCCTTCCCAGCCACTTTCCTCCCTTCTCCTCCAACTCCCTGGCCCCATTTTTCATTCTGGTTACTATTATTATTCTTAGCTCATGTTTACAACATACAATATTATATCCATTAAGGTTATTAGGTTTCTACACTTGGCTTATCTTAAATCTTTTTGCTACCCTCCTCCCCTGTCCTCAGCTTCCTGGACACCTTCCCATTTGCAACACATCTATCACCTTGTTTCCTTCTATTCTTCCTTATTTGCCCTTTGCCTTTCTGAAATGAGAGATACCATACAGTATTTAACCTTGTGTTTCTGATTTATTTCACTCAACATTTTATTTTCCAGGTGCATCCACAAATGTCTTGAACTTATTCTTCTTTATATCTGAGTAGTATTTCATTATAAAACATCACATTTTCTGTATCCATTCTTTATGGACATGTGGGCTACTTGCAGGATTCAAGCTGTTATGAATTGTACCATTATAAACACTGGTATGCATGTAGTAATGTGGTATGACATCTTTAGCTCTTTGGGAGAAGATACTTAGAAGACTAGTGGGGTAACATGGAATTTCTAATTTTACTTCTTTGAGAAATCTCCATACCGACTAATTTCATCTTTTTGCACTGCCTCTCTTCTAATCTGCAACTCACATGATGTTGTAAGTTTTCAAAGATTAGTAAAATCAGTATGAATCAAATTGATTTTATCTCCTTATAAATCATAAGCTAAGTGATATTCACATCTTCTTTGATCTAAACCTCTAATAGCCATGGGATCAAAATCATACTTAGCAAAACATGCTTCGGGTCCTGCCCAATTTACTAACATATTTTCATGAAAATTCTAAATTTTGATCCTCATGACTCATTACCCTGTCTATCCAAGCAGCTCTCAGCATTCCCAAAGAAGAACTTCTAACAGCTCAGTCACTTGAGGCAAATGCATAAGTCAGCTTCAAGCATGTCTGTTTAGAGTGGGGAACAAGAGATATGCTTAGTTTACAGATTTGAAAATTTTTATTTTACTTTTACATCCACAGCTTTTGCTGGATGAGAACAAAAAACATGGGGAAATTCTTCTGTCATATGACCATGGGCATGATCTCCAGAAAGTGAACAGAAGACAGGGTAAAACAGACTCTAGTCATGGAAAGAAAGCAAGCCAGGAACCTAAATTTTAAAAAGCTATAGGAGCAGCTGGGCATGCTGGCAGACACCTGTAATCCCAGCACTGTGGGGGCTAAGGTATGAGTATTACTGCGAGTTCAAGGCCAGCCTGGGCTACATAATGAGTTCAAGGCCAGCCTCAAGTACACAGAAAACCCTGCTTCAAAAAACAAAACAAAACAAAAAAAACCAAAAAGTACAAGAGTCGTATATATTTTAGAAGTTATAACTTCTATTAAGAGCTATCATATATGCAACAAATAGAAATTTAAAAAACAATTTCTAAATGATGAAGAAAAAATCTAAACCAGTTTGAAATCATCTTAATTTCACAAATATCAAACAGTAAAATTCACTAAACTAGATGCTGTTTGGTATGTTTTGTACTTCTACTGTCTTCTAAATTCATTATGTATGAAGTTAGTGGATAGAGGTATAACAGAAAAACAACAGTGAATAAAAATTTTTGAAACATTTATGTTGCACAATTGTAAGTTTTTTTTTCTATATGCCAGGTTTATTTTTTCCAGTAGATTTACTTTCAACCATTTTGTCTCTTCATGCTTCAGATACCTCTCTTACAAGACATATGCTTTGTCTTTTTGAGACAGTGTCTCGCTATGCAGTTCAGGCTGGCCTTGAGTTCACTCTGTAGCCCAGGCTGGTTTCAAATTTGCAAAGATTCACCTGCCTTTGCCTCCCAAGTACTGGGATTACAGGCGTGCACCACCACGCCCAGCAATGTATGCATACTGATTTAAAAATACTGTTGGAATATTTCAAAGAAAACAGATGAAAGAACAATGTGCACATGAAAAGATGTTCAACATCATTAGCTATTAAAGAAATGCAAATAAAAAATGAAAAGGATGCATCAATTCTCATCCACCAGAATAGGTATAATAGAAAAATAGACAACACTTAAGAGCTGGGGAGAATATGGTGAAATTGAACACACATACATGGCTGCTAAGTACATAAACTGAAGCAGCTATGCTCTGTTAACACAGGAACTCAACTCCTACGTGTATTTCGCAAAGAAATGAAAACCTATGTCTACCAAAGTTTATACCACTTAATGAACTGATAAACAAAATATGGCAGGACCACTGAACAGATTACTGTGTGGCAGAAATAAAAGCAGTCATACAGCTTAAACATGGATAGACTACAAAAACATATTAAATAAAGGAAGTGAATCACAAAAAACCACAGAGAATATCACTTCATCTACAGATAAAGAAAATAATTAGTGATTGCATAAGGCTACAAATGAGTGGGGAACAGAGGAAGTAATGGAGAATGACTCCTAATGGTTAAAAGCTATCTTTTTTGGATAATGAAAAGGATTCAAAATTAGATTATAGTGGTGTCACACCCTGAAAATAGACTATAAACCACTGAACAGTATACTTTAAAAGATGAATTTATGTATCATGTAAATGACATCAATAAAGCATTCAAACTTTTTTTGATAATCTACCTTTATCAATATGAAGGTTCATTTTCTTTGAAATTCTATCTATTCATCTATCTGCCTGCCTGCCTATCTATCTTGCAGTGCTAGGGACTGAACCCAGGCCTTACACATGCTACATATACTCCATAGAGCTACATCCCAAGTCCTTTATAAAATCCTTTTAAGCATTTAAAGACAGGGTCTTGCTAAGTTACCCAGACTAATCTTAAACTTGAAGATCCTCCTGTCTCATCCTATCAAGTAACTGGAACAACAGACATATGCTACTGTACTCACCTAGAAACTTATTTCTCACAAGTCAAATCTACTAGAAACAAGTTCCTTCAATTTTTGTTGGTCTGAAAGAGTATTTCTCTTGAATTTTAAAGACAACTATAGAGTCTTAGGTTGGAATTTTTTCTTCTGACACTTTTAAATATTTCGTTTTGTTCCTCTTTTTGCTTTTATGGTTTCTGAAGAGAAGTTCAAATTTTATTCTTGTTTCCCTGTGAAAAAAGTGTTTTTGATGTTTTGCTTCTTTCAAGATTTGTTCTTTGTTCTTGATTTCTGATGTATAAATATGGTAGCCACAGATTTCTGTGATACTTTATCTTCTTTTATTTTCTAAACTTCCTAGATCTATGGTTTGGTGGTTGTCAGTAATTTGGAAAGTTATCAGCCACTATTTCTAAGACAGGCGATCAGGGCATAACAGATTGGGTGGGGAAGTGGGTGGCAGAAGTAGCTGTTAATTTAAAAATCCCAGGACACATGTGCAGAACAGTTCCCAAAGCCCTGCACATGAACTCCTCATGAGACCTGGAGCGGTTTAGGACCGGTCAGCCTAGACCTGACCTCGGTCTCAGTAATAGTTGGTACAAAAAGAAAGATCATCACTGAGTTCTCCACTACTGTGTTCACTCACATTTTCCTACTTTTATTTAGTCCAAACTCACTCTGTAATTACATAGAAACATTGAAAAGATGTGAGATGAAACACTATATACAGAGGTATAATTTATATATACAATTTAACAATCTGAGGTGAACAATTCAATGAGTTCTGAGTGTGCTCAATTATATAACTACTCACAAAAATCATATAATAGATCTATTAGTCTAAAAAGTTTCCTTGGTGCCCCTTTGCAACTCATTTAATAGCCTCCTGTATTCAGATCCCAACAATCAAGGATCTTTTGTGTGCATCATATGTGTGTTCTAGATTTACATATAAACAGAAATAAAGAGTAATGCAGTTTTTTGAGTCTGGCTTTTTATACTTAGCAAAATACATATATATAATGTTATATATATAATTTATCCTATCAATTTAAAGACATTTGAATTTTCATTTTGTGTTATCAAAAATGTTGTAGCTGTGAATTCTATGTACAAATCCTTATTTGAATCTTGGTTTTCCTGAGTAAATATCTAGGAAAAGAATCACTGGGTTATATGGCTAATTTATTTTTAATTTAATTTAATTTTTTTTTGTGGCACTGGGGATTGAACTCACAGCCTTGCACCTGGCAGACACATGCTTAAGCCACTGAGCCAAACTCCTGGCCCTAGTTTTTTGAGACGGGGTCGCAGTATGTAGCTCAGGTCAGCCTTGCGCTCATGTTGTAACCCAAGCTGGCCTCAAACTCACAACACTCCTCCTATCTCAGCCTCCCAAGTGCTGGGATTAAAGGCATATGCCACCACACCTGGCTATTTTTAATTTTAAAGAAATTTCCAAATTGTTTTCCAAAATTAGTATACTTGCTTAAATTTCTACCAGTAACATGCACGATTTCCAGGTGCTCACTTCCTTCTATCATTTGATACTATGAACCTTTTTCACTGTTCTATATAGTCAAAGAATAGTTCATGTATTTTTAAATTTTTTTGTCTTTTTTTTTTTTTTTTTGGAGTGGCTCTGAATTCACTTTGCAGCCCAGACTGGCCTCAAGCTCACGGCAATCCTCTTGCCTCAGCCTCCGGAATGCTAGGATTACAGGCATGTACCACCATACCTAGCTTGTATTTTTAATTTGTATTTCACTGGTAAATGAGAATTTTTCCATGAGCTTATTTATTATGTATACATCTTTGGTAGAAGTGTGTTCAAATATCTTGCCTATTGTTTATAGTTAGATTGTCTTTTTATTGCTGTTACACAAAATCTTTCTCTGTTCTATCCTTGTCTATAAATAGATACATTTTTCAGACTTAGAATGCCAGTATTTTAATTTTTTATGAAGTTCATTTTGTCTATTTTTAATTGTATCATTCATAATTTGGAACTTATCTAGGAAATTTATCTTTTTGTGTGGTGTGAAGTTGAAGCATTTTCTTTTTTTTTTTTGGTACCAGGGATCGAACTCACAACCTCATACCTGACAGGCAGGCACTTACTCCACTGAGCTAAATCCCCAGTCCTGAAGCAGTTTCTTAAAACATTTGCTTTTGTTAGCTATTATATTCCTACTAAAGTGTTATGAATGTGACTAATTTCAAACATCTGTTAAATAAAAATTATAGATACTGAAAATTCATGATCAAAATTTTTAGGAAGTATATAAAAGAAAGATTAATAAAATGCATTAATTTTGTTTTTGTTTCTTCTCCTAATGAAAATCACTGTACTTTTTTAAACTCTGCATACATCTCACACACACACACAAAATGTTAGATATACATGGAATATGATCAAAATGATTTTTATAATTTTCAAAAAGTGGAAGATGCTATCCTCTCTTTTTTTCCCCTATTCTGCAATACAGAAATGCTGGTACTGACCTACTTTGGACCATGAGGACAAGAAAACATGCTAGCGATGAAAGACTAGTGAGATAAAAGAAATATCAGTTTTAAACCCCATAAATCCCCATACTTTACTTGCACTAATTTAAATCACTTTTTAATTTTGGGTCTCCGTTATAGTACCTATGTCTATATTTTATCTAATAAACTAGCAAGCATCCTAATAAATGTATTTAAATAAAATCCTGCACAGCACTTAATGTGACTGAAGACACACAGTAGGCACTTTAATATTACTGCACCACATATTTAAAGATTCGCTAAGAAAAATTCGTAAGTAATATTTTTAATATGCCATTTTGAAAAAATTTATTTTGGCATTCAAATAGGCAAGGAATCATATAGTTACACTATACAACATTTAAATAGTTTGATGGTCATTTTCTTTAATATAAATTACTTTGACAATATAGTTTTGTGGGTTTGCATGTTTTATTTTATTTTATTTTTTGGTCTTTCTGAGACAGGATCTTGCTATACAGTTCAGGTTAGCCTTGAACTCACAGCTACCCTCCTGCCTCAGCCTCTCGAGTGCTGGAATTACAGGCGTGCACCACCAGGCCCAGCTTGGCAATACAGTTGTAAAAGAAAAAATGGATGTTCTTACCATGGGAAGGTATTCATTCGTAGCCTGTTGTTATAAATCAGAATTCCTCCTGACATCACTCCAATTGTAATTTCATTGTTACTTTGATCCTTCAATAAATAAATAAATAAATAAATAAATAAATAAAGCAAGCAAGCAAGCAATGGGCTTTAACTGTTTGAGATGTATTTTTACAACATGATTAGTTTAGCATAATATGACTTTTTCAAAGATTGCAAAGAATCCCATCATAATTACAAACCCAAATAGTAATTGCTACCTCATAAAAATACATGAACGACAAACTTCAAATTCATTACTCTAAAGTAAAAATAATCTCAGGATTTCTCATAAATTAAGGCTGGGACTGATTCTCTGGAGGAGAACCTATAAGCCAATATTCAATATAACAAGAAGTCCTATAACTAAACAGCACGTTAGAAACATCACTGGGGATACTGAATAGAGAATAATTTTTGGAAAATTTTAAAGATGCCAGAAAAGAAAATTTGAATTGTTGCCTGAGAAAAGTGAGTGTATTTATACTATTCTGGCCCAATTTGAGCTAACTAATCTGCACTGTTAAGAAAATGAGTACAATTAAAATACTTTCCACAGATGCTAATCAATCTTGGAACCATTTTCAGTTTTTCACTTTGAATAGTACTCTGTTGGCAACGCAATATAATAAGCATGCTTTTACTATCTACTATTCAGTTGTTCAGAAGATAGTTAATATATAAACAAGATTTTATGATTATGTTCCCAGAACATATCTTTGAAACTATATTTTCTTTTTTTGAAACTATATTTTCAATAATTTCTATTAAAATTAAATCTTAATCTGTTAGGTGGCGCAATACTTAAGTGGTCAAATGTAAATATGCATTAATTTGGTTGCTCTTTTTTGCTTGGCAATAACCAGTACTACTGTATACTATTAGTAGAGTCTTAAATCGCTTTTTAAAGGACATTAATTAGAATTTTGACCTAAATGGTAGACTGAGCCTAAAAGATAAAAGGCTAACTGTATGCTCTAATTAACCCTTTTGCCCCAAACATATCAGAGAAGATACATGAAAAGAGAAAATACATAACAATCTTTAACACTTGAAATATTTTATCACTAGACCAGACATTTTGAATAATCCTTAAAAAACATTAAGAGGATAAGATTAGGTTTATAGGGGAAAAAAATCTATAGAGATAATGGTTCAGAGAAATAAAGGGACCCTTCAAGTTACTGTCAGGATGATCAAGTAGGGAACATCTAATGCAATTAGCTCCTACCAGTCCCACCATTTCACTCCAACTACATTGGGCTAGGACACAGAAATGCTGGTAGCCTGTCTAAAATGCCACCTGTGGACACCAGGGACAGGGAATTCAAATTAAGAGTGATTCCCAGAAGATGGCGTCTTAGTCACTTTGCTCATCCCTGGGACAAAACACCTGACATCCACAACCCAAAGGGAGAAAAGTTTATTCTGGATCATGTTTTATTAAGTTTCAATTCTTGTATGCTTAGCCAGTTCCAGGGAGTGGCATGGTAGAAGGGCCCTGGCAGAAGAAAATTGCTCACTTCATGATGAGGGTTTAAGGGGACATTCAGATATGAACCACAATACATGGTGAATTTAAAACACGAAAAAGTCAAACTCCTATGGGTATTGTGTTCCTGGCTGCATATTCCTTCCTTCCTATACCATTACCAATGGGAAGCTAAAGTCAGAAGAAACAACATGGAGAGCCAGGTGAACTAGGAATCACAAACACAAAGGGAACTACACAACTGAGAATCACCACACATTTAAGGAGAACTAATATCATTAAAGAGATGCCTGAAACTCAATATAGAGACATCAATCAAGATGCTACATTAGGAGAAAAGGATATTTTTATTAAAAAAAGAAACCTGTTCAAAGATGTAGGAACTCAGCTTGGAAATTATCAATATCTACACTGAAACTGCAGTTCATAAGGCACTGTGCCAAACATGGGCAAAAGAAAAAGTATTAAGCCCTTCATAGAAACAAACGTCATTAATCTCAAAGTGTAGAAAAATGAACTTTGACCACTTTAATTTAAAATCACATTTGTGTTTCTACATAGCAATTATTTCTAATATCATACCATATATTGACTTGTTTAATTTCTTTTCTATTCTTCACTATACCTAAGGAATAACAAGAAAGACTCTGTTTTGTCAGTTGTTGAGTTTTTAGGCATACAATACTTTGAACCCATTTGTAGAATG
The DNA here is from genome assembly GCA_004363535.1 of Dasyprocta punctata. NCBI lineage: Eukaryota > Metazoa > Chordata > Mammalia > Rodentia > Dasyproctidae > Dasyprocta > Dasyprocta punctata. The sequence continues at coordinate 54,630 of RJWM01009440.1, read as the reverse complement.
AGTAGTTTATGAAAATGTCTGAACTGTTTAGTACGGCAACAAAAGCCTTTAAATCATTCCATTCCATTTTATCTCTTCCTAGAAGCCTTCTAGTTTAGTGAACCATTATTAGTTTTATGATGTTTTGTGGCTCTATAATTTCATGTTTTGTTAACGCTGTTTTCATACATTCTTCACATCTCTCTAAACAAATCAAACCAAACTGAAATCTAGATTACATCAATCCTATCTGTGAAAACTTCATTAGCCCACATCTATATGCTTCTCTCATATTAGTCTGTCTCTTATACCACTTATTGTAACCCTTAATTACTATCAGTTATATGATAATTACTGGGATTGTATATTATCAGTGCTTTTCAGATTATACTGGTAAATGAATGGTTATGTTTGTTTTTTTAAACATCTGAATCTGTCACCCGTGGCGGTGCACGCGTTTAATCCCAGCACTGAGGAGGCTGAGGTAGGAGAAGCGCTGTGAGTTTGAGGCCGGCTTGGGCTACAATGCGAGTGCAAGGCCAGCCTGAGCTACATAGTGCGACCCTGTCTCAAAAAACTAGGGCCAGGAGATTGGCTCAGTGGCTTAAGTGCCTGTCTGCCAGGCGCGAGGTTCTAAGTTCGATTCTCGGTGCCACACACACACACACACTCACACAAAATAAACACATAAAAATCTGAATCTGCCAAATATTGATTCTTTTAGGAAACACACTGATCACAGGCATTATGTAGACTGCTGTAAAAGTTTCTAAGTGTTTACACTCAATTTCTGTATTAATCTTATAATCAGTAACAAAGAACTCAAAGATGATCATTAGTCAGTGGATCATACTTTGAGCATCAATAAACAATTATAAAATTTAACTTTACCTCACAGAACCTAGCTCTCAAATAAGTATCTTCTTAATTGGTTCTTGATAATAATACTATGCTTATACTTAATCAGTCATACTACTAGGGAATAAGCTCAAAGTAATTTCAGATTTATAAAAATATGAGTTTTAACTTTAATCTTGGGACTAAAATTAAATGACAATTAAATAAGAGGTTATTATATGTAATCAGTACACAATTTGACAATGTAAATTCAGAGAAGCCATTTAAAAATGACTTTTATAGTCCTCTGAGTGCTCTAAGAACCAAAATACTCTGCCTATCTCAGTAGTGCTATACAGAAACAAATACAGATAAATATCAACTCTATATAATTAAAAGACCTAGAAACAATGACAAATTCAGTAGGAATTAGCATCTCTACCACTAGAATCAAATTGAGATTCTTAAATACTGCTTTTCATTGAATGACACTAAGGCTTCTTGCAGAAAAGGTTGACTATACTTCTCTGGCAGAAAATGGACAAAGATGAGCCCAAAACATCCTACCAAAAACTACTCAGATCATGTCAAAAGAATTTAGGAACCAGACAAAGAGCTCCTCCAATAACCACAGATGAAACAACTTGAGCTCTAATAAATAAAATAATTATAATGGATAGAAACTTATCAAAATATTTTATCCAGGAGTTCACATACATTACTTTGAATACTGGATGGACAAAAGCAAGGAGTCAAACAATATTTTCTATGGCTTTCTTATATGAACTGTATGACAAGAAAACTGAATAGTAAAAAAGTGATTCCTAATGAATTATTCTGGTAAAATAATAAAAACAAAAAGATACAATTAGGGTATCTATCTATCTGCAGCCTCGGGTGCCATAGGCTCTAGACACAGCATGAATGGCTGCTAACATCAAACAACAGCAAAAATAAGACACTGAAAACAAAATGCTTAAATAAGGACATCAGGACCAAGCTGTAGCACCTAGGAAAGCATACACGGTTGATGAAAAGTCACTATGCAGAAGGGCTGCTATTAGAAAAGGATTTCTGAAGTATCTAGCAAAGTTCTACTGCTTAACCTGGATGGTGGTTATGAGGATGTTCACCTTATAATTCACTCATATTTGGGTTTAATTTTTAATAGTAGGTTTAAAAATAGCAATATTCAAAGGATGAGCTTTAGGTTAAATATGAAAAGATAGTTTAATATTTTACCCATATGAAACTGCTCATTTCACTTTCCCCTGAAGTGTACAGACCTCTCCTTTCTTTGGAGACTACTGCTCCATACACAGACTAACGTGGCTCAAATATTTCAACCTCTCCACCATTATCACATGTTAAAAGTAAAATAACTCACATCCACCGAATTTTATGGTGCTGTGGATTGGAAACAACATCAATGTTAAATGACAGGGAGTAACTGTTAAAATAATTCTCTTAATTATTCACAATTTTTTATTTTAGTTTATTAGCATATGTGTATAGTACCTACTGTTTACATTCCTTGTGGGTAAGTTGGTACAAGTACATAACACATCTTAATTTCTTTTCTAACCCTTCCTTTCCCGCCTTCTCCACCTATCTCTTCTTCCCCTTTTTTTTTAAGTTCACGTTTCCATTCCTTGTGTGGAGTTGGTACAAGTACACAATACATCCCAACTCCTTTTTTTCATCCCTTATCCTTTCTCTCCCTCTCCTCCATCTCTTGAGCCCCATTCCCTTTGAGAATAGTCTATCTCCCTACTTCCTTTTATCTGTCTTTTATTTTGCTCTTTATTTTTACTCTGCGTTTTTCATATTAGAGAAATCATGTGATACTCACGCTTCAGCATCTGACTGATTTTCCTTAACACTATACTCTCAAAGTACATTCATTTTTCTACAAATTACTCGCTTTTCTTCATGGCAGAGTAGTATTCCATTGTGTGCAAATACCCACATTTTCTTTATCCATTAATCTGTTGATGAACATAACATGATGCCTTTAACTCTTCTGGAAAGATACTTACCTCAAAGGGGAATAGCTAAGAATTTTTAGCTTTACGTTTTAGAGGAATCTCCATATGAATTTTCATAGTGTTTGTACTGTACTACTTTACATTTCCATCAACAATGTCAAAGGGTTCCTTTTCCCCCTGCAGCCTCCCCAGCATTTGTTGTTATTTGATTTCTTGATGATGGCTGATTAAATATTTAGGAATTAACCTAACTAAGGAAGTGAAAGACCTCTACAATGAATACTACAGTACTTTGTAAAACAAAACTGCAGAGGAAATCAGAAAATGGAAAGATATCTCCTGTTCCTAGATAGACAGAGCCAATACAGTCAATATAGAAATTCCAAAATTTTTATTTTTAAAATTTTTATTTTTAAAATTTAAGAAATGTTTTTGGTCTTTTGAGACAGGGTCTTCCTATGCAGTTCAGGCTGGCCTTGAAGTCTCTGGGTAGCCCAGGCTGGTTTTGAACTCTCAGTGATCCTGCCTTAGATTGCCGAGTGCTGGATTATGGCCATGTGCCACCATGCCCAACTTCATAATTGATACACAGACTTAACATAATCCCAATCAAAATTCCAGCAGCATTCTTCACAAAACTGGAGAAAACAATTCTAAGATTCATATGGAACCAAAAAACAATTGGGGAACAAGAGGAAATTGAGAGGTATCACAATCTCAGACTTGTTTATAGTTTCGTCTTGACTACCAAAAATGTGAGCTCTATGAGGATTACATTTTTCTCTCCTCTTCTCACTGCTGCATCCACAGTATCTATAAATAGGATTTGAAACACAGTAGGGATTTAATAAGTAGTCACTGAGTGAATAGTCAAAATACCTCAAGTTTTTCTTTTCTCAAAACTCTCAAGGGTAAAGGTTACTTTTCATCCATTACAGGTTATTTGCAGCACTATTACACATACTATGTAAATTAGACAGTCACAATTAAGTGTAAAACTTTGGCCAGGTGTGGTGGCGCACACCTTTAATCCCAGCACTTGGGAAGCTGAGGTAGGAGGAGCATTGTGCGTTCGAGGCCGGCTTGGGCTACAACGCGAGTAAGGCCGGCCCAAGCTACATAGTGTGACAACGCCTTGGAAAAAATAGGGCCAGGAGTTTGGCTCAGTGGCTTAAGCGCCTGCCTGGCAAGTGTGAGGTTGTGAGTTTGATCCCCGGTACTACAAAAAAAAAAAAAGTGTAAAACTTTGTTAGAATTGCTTTAGGGTTAATTTGAATCATTCTATACCTAACCAAACACCTAAAGATAAGCCTTTAGATAATATGGAAATGAAGTCTCTTAGGTAAGTAGTTAATACTATATGAACATTCTTATAAAAGAGATTAAATTTGAGGATCTAAGATTTAGATACTTCATTGCTCTTACACTCTTTAATTCTATTCTCTTAGTGTAATAAACGGTTAATGACTGGCTGATTTCTTAGTAGAGATAATAGGTATTTAGTGAGCCACCAAAATATTCATTGAACAAGCAAGACACTTCAATCAGGACAGCAATTACTCTGAGATAATGACTTTTCCCTTTTAAGAGATCAGAAATTCTTTACAAAGAAATTAAATTTAGCTCTCACAATGTTCCTTACTAATAATTATCTTCAATTATTTTATATTTTTAGGATTAGTTTAATACCCATTATTTCTACTGGTTTTAACAACAACCAATTGTCACTCTTCATAGGTGAGTGTTTTGAAAGTAAAATATGTTGGTTAAATAAAATTTCTCATCCACAGCTTATTTAAAAGTATGTTTATTAATGTTCAATTATTTGGAGAATGTTTAAAATTATTTTTTATTATTGCTTTTTAATTTAACAGAACTTCTGTCAGAAATATTCTGTGTGCTTGAAAAAATTATGTATCTGAGGTTTTTGGATACAATATCCTATGTAAATCAATTAAGTTTGCTAACCGTACTGTTAAAATCTATTTCTTGATGATTTTTTTATCAGATCTATTAGTGACTAAACAAGGAATATTACAATCTTTTTTTTTTTTTTTGCTTTGTGAAAGACTCCGCAAAGAGAATAACAGTGCAAACTAATGACAGGGGAGACTAACTCACATACCTGACAAAAACTTAACACTAAGGATGTACTAAAAAGCTCAAAATTCAACAGTAAGAAAAGTGTGGCCAGGCGTGGTGGCTCACACCTTTAATCCCAGCACTCTGGAGGCTGAGGTAGGCAGAGCATTGTGCGTTCGAGGCCGGTTTGGGCTACAACACAAGCATAAGGCCAACCTAAGCTACATAGTGCCACCCTGCCTCAAAAAACTAGGGCCAGGAGTTTGGCTCAGTGGCTTAAGCGCCTGTCTGGCAGGCACAAGGTTGTGAATTCGAGCCCCGATGCCACAAAAAAAAAAATAAAATAAAATAAAATACAATGTGTGAAGACACAACCTACAGAATGGGAACAAGTCTTTGCCAGCTACTGTCAAGGGACTAATAGGACAAACACAAATAAAATTAGACCCCCCCTCCTCAAATAAAAGGCCCAATCAAAGAATGGACAACTGAAACAGACACTTCTTGGAAGAAGTACAAATGTCCAATCAAAACATGAAAAGTGTTCGACATCTGTAGTCATGACAGAAGTGCAAATTAAAACAGTAAAATTCCATTTTACTCCACTAAAAGGACTACAAACAAGAAATTACGTAACAATAAATGGTAGTGAGGCTGTGGGGAAAAAGGAATCCTTCTACACTGTTGGAATGTAAACTAGTAATCATTATGGAAAACAATATGGAGATTCTTCGAAAATCTAAAACTAGAAATTTCATTCATCCCTTCTAGGTATCATTCCAAAGTATTTAAAGATATCATATTATAGTGATACATGGATACCCATACGTCTTGGTTACTTTTTCCTCATTGCTGAGACAAAACACCCAATGCCCAAAATTAAGGAAGGAAAGGTTTACTTAGCTCATAGTTTGTGGAGGTTTCAGGGCGTAATCAGCTGGGTCCAAGGCAGGGTAGCATGGCAGAGGCGCAAAAATTCATGGCAGTGGAAGACATCAAAAGCAACAAGAACAAAAAGGGGAGGAGAGAGGACTCTTTCTGTCTCTTATATTGTATGTAGGCTACCCATCTTAGGGTAAGTGTAGTACTCACACTCATAATCCCAACACTACACAATGAATCAGTCACAAACTCTAGAAGCCTGCCCCTATGACTACATGAGGCTTTGGGGGACATCTAGACACAAACCATAACACTATATTTATAGCAACACAACTCATCATGGCCAAGTTTTAGAAGTGATGTGTATGTCTATCAACAGATAAATGAATAAAGAAAATATATTTATATATGACAAAATACTACTCCTACATAAAGAACGACAAATTTGAGTTATCTGCAGGAAAATGGATGCACCCGGAGACTACAATGTGAAGTGAAATGTAACAGACATGTAAGCTGAATATTGCATGGTTTTTCTTATATGAGAAACTCAAAGTATTAAAAAAGAGCTAAATCAAAGCTAGATAATAGAAAATCAATACAGATATTTTTCAAAAAAATTGAGGCAGGGTCTCTTTATGTAGTTCAAACTGGCCTCGAACTTGCTGCAGTCCTCCTACCTCAGCTTCCCCGTTGCAGAAGATTACAAGTGGGTACTACTATGTTGGGCAGAACATTTACAAACAGGAAGGGGACCAAGAGATGGACAGGAGAAGGGAGGGAGACAAAGTAGAAATAAGATGTGTTAAGTAAATGTACCAAGTGCCCACAATGAATGTAGTTATTATGTATTGCAAATACGTACCAATAAAAACTTAAAAAGAAAACCAAATTCAAAAGTGGGTAAAACACAGAAGGGATATTTTATCTAAAAAGATACATTCAATATTATTAGCCACTAGGGAATGCTATGATGAGATAAAAATATTGGAAAAGCTTAAAAAAAAAAGCTTAAAAGAAAACATTTAGAACAGTTTTCCAGTTTCTTGTAAAGTTAAATATACTCTTACACTGTGACCTAGCAATCCCCTTATGAGAGATTTACCATGGAGAAAAGAAAATTTAAATTCACGAACAAAGTTTTTGAATGTCTGTAGTTGCTTTATTAATTAACAAATGCACCAAAAAACTGTAAATCAAGATGTCCCCCAGTGGGTGACTGTATATACAAATTATAGTACATCCATACCACGGAACAATATCCCGCATAAAAGAAATGAACCATTGAAACACATGATAATTTGTACATATAAAATACATTGAAATATGTGAAAGAAGTCAGTATCAAAAGGTTACATACTGTAGGGTTCAAGTATAAGACATTAGAGAAAGAAAAAAATTACAGAGAACAGACTCATGGTCAGGCAAAGACACAGCATGAGTATGGATTTTTTTTTTTTTGACACAAAACTGCTCGATAGGGCAGGGGATATAACTCAGTGACACAGCATCTGCTAGGCAAGTACAAGGTCCTGAGTTCAACTCCCAGTATCATCCCCCCAAAAAACAAACAAACAAAAACAAAAAAACTGTGCTATAGTCTAACTGTGGTAGTGATCATGCAAATGCATATGTATTAAAGCTTACAGAACTGAACATCAAAAAGATCCACCTATTATATATGACTTTCAAAATAACATACCCCTCTGCTTTCTCCACCAGTCTTTTACTCCCTTTCTTTTTATCCTGAAATTGTCATTTATTTTCACTTATCCATAAATCCCTATTCCACTATTCACATGATCTAGCCATAGTAAATGTTTCAATTTTTTCAAGTATGCTCTCTCTTGATGTCAGGTTTTCATTCGTGCTGACAGATCTACAGTAAAAATCATTCTCTTGGCAAACTCTTATTCATTTTTCTGGCTTAAGTAAATATACTACTTCTAAATGCCATCCTTACCCTCTGCTCCTGGGCTCGGCTACCTGCTCCTGCCTGGATGGTTAATCATGATTGTGAACTGGACTGGCCAAGAGATCAGTGAATCATACCTGTAGGTATGTCTAGATGGGTCCTGGGGACTATAACTGGTTCCTGGCCCCTTTCTCTCTGGTGTTCTTCCCTTGCTCTACTTTCTTTGCCATTTTGAAGTGAGCATGTCCTTTTGCCATGATGTTTGCCTTGGAGTCAGCCAATCACAGACTCAAACCTCAGAAACCATGAGTATTGAGTATTTTGTCCCAGCAATGTGAATGCTGACCAGTACACAGCCACAGGATTCCAATGCAGTCTGTACTTTGCCCTTCACATCCTCATGTACAGTATTTAATTAACATATGTTCCACTTATTTCTCCCCCCACTATTCTGTGAGCTCCATGAAAGAAGGGATAATTAATATTTTGTTGGCACTAAGTAATCCTTAGGGCCAACTCTGTGCAAGGTACAGAATACATTCACTAAAATGAATGCTCTAAGATTTATTTGCATTTTGAAGATTTAGATAAACAATTTGGTTCCACTTGAAGGCAGACAGAAAATCTTATCTTCATTTATCAAAACAGAAAATTAGCCAGGGATTTAGCTCAGCGGCTTAAGCACTTGCCTAGTAAGTGTGAGGTCGTGAGTTCAATTGCTGGTACCAAAAAAAAAGGAAAATTATTTCAAATACTTTTGCTTGTGATATTCACTTGAAACTTAAGCTTTCTCTTTACATTTCTCTCTCCTCTACCTTTTGTCTCTCCCCCTCTAATGCCCATTCCACTTGGAACTGAACCTAGGGCCTTGCCAGTGCATGCTAGGGAAGCTCTCTCCTATTTAGCTAAATCTCCTGTCCTTTTGTTCTTCATGCCACAAAATTTCCCTTCATGCTTAATGAAAATTCGCACATTCTCTTCTTAAGGTATGTCAGTATACACCTATGAGAAAAACAATTTTTCCTGAATTGTTATATAGCAAGATGGTAAATCTTTCTAAGGCAGAAAAGTTTGACACACAAAAAAGAGTTATACAGTTGGTACAGGAAAGGCCAATGACTATAAAATCTTTTTTGTGGTGGTTGTTGTCTGTTTGAGACACGGTCTTGCTATGTAGTTCACATTGACCTTAACCAACTATGTAGCCCAGGCGGGTCTCCAATTCATAGCAATCCTCCTGCCTCAGTCTCCCAAGTTCTGGGATTACAGGCATGCACCATCATGCCCAGCTCACATATTCAATTTTAATAAAGAGATGGGGAAAGATGAAAAAAAAAGTTAATATATTCCATTTGTGCTTACAATGATACTACTAAATGATGCAAATAAACAGTAATACAGGTTTCACTGATGTGAGAATATCTTTTACGTTCATGACTACTTAAGTACACAAAAAACATTTTCTTATTAATCTTTATTTTGGAAGGCATCTATGCTCACCACTATACCACCAACGCCGCACTAATCTTTATTTTGAAAAATAAGTATTCTAACAGTACTGTCTTCTATGGTCTACAAGTTGTTTTATAACAGAAAACACTACTTGGAAGAAAACATATGAATAGTTTACTTTAATCATCCTTCTCATCAGATATTAGAGGAATCTTCAATGTGATTATGTCAGCAGCAATCACAACGTATTCCATGTTACCTAATCTTTTCAAAACATTAAAAAATTTTCTGATACAGAGTAATACAACCTAACTCAACAAGTTCAAAGTAAGCCTTTTCCACTTACCCTTGCATAGTGGAATTCAACTCCATAGAGTTCTAAGGTACGTGCTGTGTTTAGGTAATTAAATTCTGCTTCTGCAGGAGATAAGCCTCTGTAAAGACACACTTAAGTTAAAATTAGATTCACTGCAATATGGCCAAATCAGAATAAGTACATTTATCAGGAAACATAAGCAGTTTATTTAAATCTACAATAAACACCAAGTAGGACTACCCTTAGTTCTGTAAAGTAGCATCTAATTTAATTTACTTGGAGGTCATAATTTCAGTAACCCCAATAATTATTTTCTAGAGTATTTTCTTATTTTTTACAAATGCAAGAATATGGTAAGTTTTTAAAATGACTGACTGTTCTCATTGCTATAACAAAGCCACTTATAGAATTATTTGAAAGCATTACTTCTCAAAATTGCTTCATACCCCATAGGTGCACTTAAATCACAAAAATAACTTCTAAAACATGCATGTCCTAAGACAATTTCCAGAGAAGTGCTTTTTCAGGGTGTGGTGGACAGACAGGTACTGATTCACAAGTACAAAACTGAGCATGTCAGAAACTCTAGGTGTGTGTGTGTGTGTGTGTGTTTGTGTGTGGTGTGTGTGTATTACTATGTCCCAAGCCCTTTTTCTTTGACAGAAGGTTGCTAAGCTGCTCAAGCTAATCTCAAATCTATAATTCCACTGTTTAGGTTTCCTGAGTACCTGGTGTTTCAGTTATGAATTATTGTGCATGACTGAAGAAATACTTTTCTTAATTATGTACTGCATCAAATTCCTTTTCTCATCTCCTATTTGGCTTATGACCAAACAGAATCAATACCTCTCATCTCACTAAAAACTAAGAAAGAATTATTAATTAAATTGACCTGTGTATTCTGAATATATTAATACTCTAAAATTCCTCTTTTTTTTTTTTTAAGACAGGGTCTCACTACGTAGTACAGGCTGGCCTTGAACTCACTACGTAGCCCAGGCTGGCCTCAAACTCTCAATGATCCTTCTGTCTCAGTCTCACAAGTGCTGGGATTATGGGCAGGCACCACCCCACCTGGCTCTAAAATCTCGCTTAACTGACAATTTTACATAATAATAATGAATAAACTTCTGTTTACATACAGTTTTATGGTTGTAACAGAAAGGAAAACATTTCATATATTTTATAAAATTAGCATATTATTTTCAGTATAGATCATCTATATTTTTTACAATATTATTTTATATAAAACTACTCTATATTAAGTACAATGAAATTATAACTAATTCCATTTCTCTAGAAAATGTAGCACAAACAAGCAAAAAACAAAATAAATTCTTACATATGCTGTTGATGTAATTTTACAATTTCTTTTTCAAAATCTTGAGGTTGATTAGGAATGAAAGAATAATCTGAGAGGTAGCCTGGCAAGTTTTCTGACTGATTGTAGTCTCCAACTTCAGCTAATAATAATAAGAAAATATTTACACTTTAATAAACAAAAATTTTTCTATTATTATTATTATTAGTGGTACTGAGGATTGGACCCAGGATTTTCCCACTGGGTTGTAATCCCAGTCATTTATGATTTTTTATTTTGAGACAGAGTTTCACTAAGTCACAAAGTTGCCTAGGCTGGGCTCAAATCTGGAATATTCCTACCTCAGCCTACCCACATTCTGCCTCAGTGTTGAAATCACAGATGTACACAACCAGGTTTGGCAAATTTTTAAATTATTATAGGCCAATCAGCAATGTTATTAATTCATTATGCTTCTGGAAGTAAAATATTTATGTCTCTAATGTAACTACTAAAGGAGATACAATAATTCATTTAAAATTCTTCTGTGGCTCAAACGATTTTAGAGAAACATTTTTCAAGAATCAGGGTAACTGCTAATTAGATATTTCATTTTCTCTGAAAATTTCTCTTTTCTGTGCAGTAACACGTCTAAAGAACTTCTGCATTAAAGACAATATACTGTCAACACAGAATACAGAATCATGGGCTATCTGATCTATATGTGGGCTGATACTTACACTGAACAGCGAATGAAGCTAAAAGGGCAGCAGTATTATAAGGACAGGGCAATCTAATAAAATAAAACAAAAAATATATATAAGGTTAAACATTAATGATTTTAAAAGTGCTATAGTTTGTTATACTAGTCACATGTTAAGTATGTGCCTTAAGAAGTGAATATATCTATAGAAAGAAACTGATACTACATATAATCATTCTTTGATAATTTGTAATGATCATGAATTACTTCAATAATATAGAATTTTTTTTAAAGTCTATTACGAAAATGTAAAATAGCCTACCTTCCAGTAAGAATGTCTTGTTTTATTTGCAAAAAATATTGGTACCTTAAGAAAAAAAAGGATAGCATTTATTGAATTATAATAATTTCAGTTCCAAGAAACTATACTTACTTTAACAAATAAAATACAAATGTTTAAATATTTGTTTTAACAATCTACATAACACAAGTAATGTTAGTACATGTATTCATGAGCACATACTTTAAAATAAGCTTTCATAAGTTCATGAATACAAATCTTTAAAATTCTTTGATATATGAAATTTTATATTTCAAATGTCTTACTTCTATTATAAAACTTCTCAAGGTTTTAAAGTTGTATCATCAAGAGAGAAGATTAAGGACAAATATTCTGAGGATTGGTGTATGCAGAAAGTAGAACTGATAAGCAAGAAAACTTGAGAATTAGACACAAGCGAAAGCGGACATTAACACACGAGAAAACAGAGAATCATCCTTTTTGCTGAGAGAAGAGGCCAGATGCAAGGACGGGCCTATGCTTAGGTCATTTTATCATTAGGCTGTTGTAGATATTACATATAATTACTTGAATTGAGAAGTCTCTCTTTGAGCAGAAAAATAACCTAAATTCCTTTTCCTACTATTGCTCTATTGGTAAGAAATCATCTAATTTCAGTAAATTAGATCTGCTTTAAATCAACTTTTGGTAAAGGATATAGTAAGTATACTCTAACCAGACTGCCGAGGTTGCTAAGAGATGGCATTGTTTTTCTGTTCTTGCTACTAAGGCCCACTCATCAACACCTGGGCAAAGTCACTGGTAACTACAATGATGACAGAAGCAAATTTTTGTTGTTAAATGTTTTTAAAAGGAATTTTGAAGAGAAAAAAATGGGCCTCTCAGAAGCCCGCCCCGCCGAGCCTGAGCACCTCTAACCAGAAGACAACTAAGACTGCCTTCTGGGGTCCTGCATGACCTGCGTGGACACCAAGAAGAGAAACATGCACCCCATTGTAAAGCAACCTGCTCGTTCGGAGGTCTGGCTAAATTGATAGCAACTAAGGTACATAAAACAACTAAATGCTAGTATTGTTTTGTTCATTTTGCAGGCCTGGGGATGGCAGCCTGAGCATCTCTTTGGAAGATGACAGTATGTAAGGTAGCAAAAATGGGGGATTCTCTTCTGTCTTGTCTTCGAGGCCCAATATTATTCTCATTGTTTTGCTTTATTCTGATTAAATTTTTTTTTTTTGGCCTTATTTTATA
>RJWM01009440.1:0-41527 GCA_004363535.1 Dasyprocta punctata | reverse complement strand
AAAAATAGGAATTTTGAGACTTTTGTTTAATCAATTAAAAATAAAGCGCGTATCTCAAGAGTCAAAGCTCATTTAAAAATCCTGTAATTAACCCCAAGACACCATTCAAAGTGCCAAAGAATATAATTCAGGTTTTCAGAGAATCAGATATTCATTTTACCCAGACACACACAAATGCACATGTGCACGCAAATCCTGGCTTTATATATGAGTGAAGATAAACTCCCTGTGACGTTTAATGCGTAACCCTATAAATATTACCTACTTAATTCATTACTGCATATTTCTGTCAGGTCTAGTTGATATCATAATTAAAAGTTTAGGGCTGGGAAGTAGCTAAGGGTAAACTGCATGATTAGCATGTACAGAGGTCTGGTCTTGGGTTCAGTCTCCAACACTACTACATAACCACTCCCCCACCAAAAAAAAAAAAAAAAAAAGAAAAAGAAAAAGAAAAAAGGTTGCTAGTGTGGAAACAATCTTAGTTAGGATATAAAGGTATGTATAGCCTCGTTCTGGTTTGTATCTAGATGTCCCCTCAAAGCCTCAAATGATCACAGGTGGGGCTTTTGCAGGTGAGTGTACCCTGAGGGCCCAATATTCATTAGTACATTAGTCCAGTGACAATTTTACAGCCAATTGTGATGTTGTGGGGGAGACTTGGAGGGTTAATGGGGGCATGACCTAGAAGCGTGTATCTCCCTCCCTCATCTCTTGTTCTTTATTTCTGCTTCCGGCTACCATGCCCTGACCCATTTCTTCACCATACCTCTCTGCCACATTAACCTACCTTGGATGAAAGCCCGCTATGGACTAAAATCTTTACAAACTGTGAGCCAAAATAAACCTCTCCTTCTTTGAGTTGTAAGTGTCAGGTATTGTGTCCCACTGACAAGGAAAGTAACTAAGACAATCTTCAACATTATATTTTAAGACCTACAAACATAATTGCTATACTTGCTGAATTTTACTCACATACGTAATCAAGCAGGATGACTGCAATAGAAACCAGAATTCAAGTCCTAGGCTATCGGCCTGTGATCTGAGGCAAATGTGTTCTTTTTTTGGGGGGGGGGGGTACCTGGGATCACACTCACAACCTTGCACCTGCCAGGCAGGTGCTTAGGCCACTGAGCTAAACCCCCAGCCCTGTGTTTTAAGACAGGGTCTCACTATGCAGTTTAGGCTGGCCCTGAACTCACTGTGTAGCCCAGGCTTGGTCTCGAACTCACAAGGATCCTCCTGCCTCAGCCTCCCAAGTGCTGGGATTAAAGGCGTGTGCCGCTATACCCGGCACTGTTAGAAATTTACTGAAACTTGCTTTCCGTATTTGTAAAAAGAACTAGAATCTCTTGTCTAGTATATATATCACAGGAACTGGAAAAATCTAACTTTAATGATGCCAGCTTCTGCCAATTCTGAATAGCATTTAAACTGACGGAAACTCTCTGACATCATTCTTTTTTCCCACTAATTCAAAATGGTAAGTCAATATAGATTTCAGGCTTAGGGATCTAAACAAGTCTTAAAAATTTAGCAGTTGTAGCCAAGGGTATCCTTGTTACTAATTATGACCATCGTATAAAATTACCCAAACACTGAAGTTTTTACAAGAATATTTCTGAGTTCTGGCTATGGGTAAGAATCCCCTGAGGAGCTTATACATATGTATACTTAGATCACCTCTAAGACCTCTCTCTAATGGAGAATGGCTAAGGTGCAGCCAATTAGTATGGTTTAAAGTTCTCTTACAGTCTAATTTGTAATTAAAAGCACTGATGTACATCACACTAATTAACTAAAAACTAGCCATGTAACACATTTCACCAAATATACCAGTTATAAGATTCTATATTACAGTGGTTTTGTTTGTACTGTGGTCTAAGAATTGTAACCAGGGGTTCACACACGAGCTCAGAGCTCAGACTCTATCACTGAACTGTTTCCCAGTCTTTTTTTTTTTTTAAATAATTTTGAAACAAAGTCTCCCTAAGTTGTGTGGGCTGACCTTGAATTGGTGATTCTCCTGCCTCAGTCTACAGAATTACCTGGATTGCAGGTGTGTGCCACTTCACCCAGCTATAAAGGATTTTGAAATAAAATGTCACTTCTAGTGAAAACAAAGATAACCTAGACCAGTGGTGGTGAACTTACTGGCAAGTGTGCTGCAGCAGGCTGTTATCACTGAAAACTCTGAAAGGTTCACCCTGACCTGGACTGAAGGATTGGGCACAATTTTCAATGACTGTCAAACTGGACTTCACTTTCCTCAATTTCAAGAAGTTATTTTGAGGGCCTGGCAAAGTGGTGCACACCTGCAATCCCAGCATTTGGGAGGCTGAGGCAGGAGGATCACTGTGAGTTTGAGGCCAGCCTCAACTACATAGTGAGTTCAAAGCTAGCCTGAATTACATTGTGAGACTCTGTCTCAAAACAAAAGAAACCCAAAAAGTTATCCTGACTTAATTATCAATGAAACATATTTATTCCCTGGTTATGTTTTCAACACAGGCTATAAACAAAACAACACTTCAAGTTCCATTCAGAAAATCAGTT
Organism: Dasyprocta punctata; assembly: GCA_004363535.1. Lineage (NCBI taxonomy): Eukaryota > Metazoa > Chordata > Mammalia > Rodentia > Dasyproctidae > Dasyprocta > Dasyprocta punctata. The sequence continues at coordinate 38,971 of RJWM01009440.1, read as the reverse complement.
TTTTGAGTGAAGTAATTATGAATTTGGTTACAATTGATAGGACATTAACTGCTTACAGTAGAAGTTATCATAAACATTAAAGATGTTAGAAATCCAATTTTAAATTATTTTACAAATACTTTATACATTTAAAAGTCTATATATAACATATGCTATGGAACATCTTATTTGATTTCAAGTTATTATATATACCTGCACATAATAAAGTGCACTTAACACTGCCTTATAATTCAGAATTTTCAATAATTCAGAGTACTTACTTTGGAGTTCATGTAAAATTAGAGGAAGTTTTACTATACCAAGTATTACTATAATAAAAGATCTTACTATTTAAATATTAACAACAAAATGTGATTAAGCGCGAAAATGTTTATGGAAGGTTATTTACGTAATACAACTTTGTTTCTTATGGCAAATTAGCTTGAATTCTACTACTGGTTGTAAACGTTGCGGTGCCTAGCTGACTTTTCCCATTATTTAAAAAATAAATAAATAAATAAACTACCCCGCTTCCCTCAACACAAAGAAAAGGACTCTCGTAAATTTCAGTCTAATTTTTCTCACTTGGTTTAGTGTTAAAAGATTCTACAGATACTTGAGAATTAGTACCTCAGGCTGAATATCCTTAATTTAGCTTTTCCCTCCTCCACTTCAGCACAGTATTCTAAACAATACCCAATACATTAAAATTTAATAATTTGTCTATAGGCAGCTGTAGGTATGAATTTTTAAGAGTGACACCTATATTTTAGGATAACTCTAAAACCAGTTTACATCCTCCTGAGGCAGAACTATTTTATTGCCTGATTATGTAGATCTAAATTAGTTTCCTCCTGCTATTTGGAGGAGTAGGAGGGCTTTGAGGGATTAGAACCTTGGAGCCCCAGAGGTTCTATTTACATTTCAGGACTAATTTATATCCCCCAAAGCCAGAATGCAGTCACTGATCTATATTCTTATATTTAGGAATTTTAGAAGATATAACATACTAATTCTTTATTCTGTCTTTTCTTTAACTGATTACTAATTCTGCCATTCAAATAATACACATGGTTATCACTCATGTTATTTTAACAATGACAGTCATCACACTGTCAGTACTTCTTATTTATAACCCTGACCATTTCACCTGAAATTCAAGAACAGTATCAAATTCTCATTAGGATCATTTCTGTGTACTGTCAATGAGAAGTCACAACACAATTAGTATATGAGCTCAAACCTCAAATGGGCAGCAAGGTGGCCTGTAAAGTCTTGGGTGTGCTAGGGTACAGCCCTTAACTTCCTTCATAAAGTCCACTGTATTTTCTTTGGAATCAAAAATTAAGAGCACATAATGGAAAAAGGAACCTATTGGCCATTTTTCCTGCATATGACAGTTATGTATTTCAGAAATTTTGTTTCCCTCAATGAAAGAAATATAGGAAAGCTTTTACATGGCTAAAAAAACACTCAAAATTCTCATACTATGAATTATCCCTTGGATACAATTTCAGTGTCATTTCATTACTCTATTTAATCATACGAGCATTTCTTAACCATTGCTCACAAGGAGAAAAATTACTAATTTGTATGGCTTGGGGGGCTATTTGTGGCTCAATGGGGTGGTCCTACGGTTATAATCCTAAAAGCCCTCCTACTCACCCAAAAAGAGAGGAAACAATTGTAAATTATTCTGTGTGCTGGCTGAGAAGCTCAGAATTACAACATGATAATCTATCTTTGTCTACTTAATTTCCAAATTTCATATTAGAGTTTTGACAGAATTTTCAAAAGAAATATGCACCATAAACCCACCTTGTATATTCTTCTTGTAACTTGTTGGGGTCAGTTACAAAAAATTTGACTCTAAAGTTCAAACTGTAAGGAGATCCTCCTAGAATTAATAAAAGCAATTCTAATTAATCAGATTATAATAATCGTTTATTGTTATAACATACACTTCAAAAACATCAAGTAAATGTGTATACTCACTCTTCAGCTGCTTCCTTATTGGTTTGTTTGGATCTAGCCACCTCTGAAAAATAAGTAAAGACGACGGATTTATTTTTTTCTTGAGGAACTAATATTTTAGTTCTTACAAACCTGGTCCACTTGAAGATTAACATTAAAAACTGCATTTTTTGCAATCCCAATCAAAATACCACTTGCCTACCTCACAGAACTAGAGAAAGCATTCCTGAAATTCATCTGGAACCAGAAAAGACCTAGAAGAGCAAAGGCAATTCTAGGTAACAAAGGTAAGGCAGGAGGCATCACAACCCCTGACTTGAAACTATACTACAAAGCTACTGTAATAAAATCAGCATGGTACTGGAAGCAAAACAGACCTGAAGATCAATGGAATAGATTAGAAGATACAGCCACAACTACAAACACACTTCGCCACCTCATCTTTGACAAAGGGGTCAAACATGTACATTGGAAAAAAAGATGGCCTCTTTAACAAATGGTGCTGGAAAAACTGGCTTTCTATATGCCATAAACTAAAACTAGATCCATGTCTATCACCGTGCACTAAAATAAAGTCAAAATGGATCAAAGATCTGAATATTAAAACGGAGACACTAAACTTACTAGAAGACAGAGTAGGTAAAAATCTTGATGACACAGGAGTAGGCAGAGAGTTCATGAACAAAAATCAAATTGCACAGGAAACACTTCCCAGTATCAACAACTGGGATCTCATCTTACTAAAAAGTTTTTGCATGTCAAAGGAAATCTCCAACAAAGTAAAAAGAAAACCCACGAATTGGGAAAATATCTTAGCCAATTGTCCATCAGACAAAGGACTTCTATCTAAAACATATAAAGAATTAAAAGAAATCAGGCCCCTAAAATTCAAGGACCCAATCCAAAAATGAGCATTTGAAATGAATACACACTTCTCAGAGAAAGAAATACAAATGGCAAATAAATATAGGAAAAAATGTTCAACATCAATGGTCATTCGGGAAATGCAAATTAAAACAACATTGAGATTCCATCTCACTTCAGAAAGAATGGCCAAGATTAAGAAATCAACCAACAACAAATGCTGGAGGGGCTGTGGGGAAAAAGGAACTTTTCTCCACCCTTGGTGGGAGTGTAGACTGGTGCAACCACTGTGGAAGTCAGTGTGGAGATTCCTCAAGAAGCTAGGATTAGAGATCCCATTCAACCCAGCTATCCCACTTCTGGGCATTTTCCCAGAAGAATTAAAAACATCATACCACAGTGATATCTGTGCACCCATGTTTATAGCAACCCAATTTGTAATAGGCAGATCTTGGAAACAACCCAAGTGTCTATCAATCAAAGAATGGATAAAAAAGATGTGGTATTTTTATACAATGGAGTACTACTCAGCTATTAAGAAAGATTGCATTACCATTCTTTCATTCTTTATTGGTTTCACTCTGAACTATCTTGCTTGATTATATAAGACCTGATGATATGGGCAGTTATTTTAATGATAACAAGAGGTATTCTAAGGGGAAAGGAGGAAGAAAGGAAGGGAAAAGGAAAAATAAATTTATAAATAGGTATGCATAGGACAGTTAAAATGACTGTATTACTAAATGCATTAGCTATTGAAAAAGAAAAGTTAATACTCATGATTTGATAAATTTTGCATGTCTATATCTGTCAATCTGAACAACCCCTATGAAGGTAACAATATGCAATATTGCAACTACTGACAAATTTCAACCATCTCATTGTGTAAATCTACTATGTTATCATGTCAGATTTGTTGTTGTTGATTTTTTGTTTTTGTTTGTCTTCTGTTGTCCACTGTCTCTTAAATAAAAAAAAAAGAAAGAATGCATTGAGACTTTTATAAGTAAATGGACACAATTTGAGACCATACTCATAAGTGAGATAAATCAAACCCACATGTGTAAATACCATATTGTCTCCCTAGTGTAAGAAACTGAAAAAGTATATATGATCCAAAATCTATAATAAATACTATGTAAGGGTAAAAAACAGCTCGAAGAGCAAAAGCAATTGGGAAGAAAAAAGAGGGAAAGAGGGAAGGGAAAAGGAAAAGATATAAATCTATATATATGTGTATGTAAGATAACTAAAACGAACATAATGCTGAATGTATTAGTTATTTAGAAAGAACAATTAATACTCATATGATTAGATCAATTTTACATGTCTATATCTGTTAACGTAAACAACCATTTTGAAGATAATGATACACAATATTGCAACCATTGTCAAGTTTCTATCATCCTGTTTTGTAAACCTGTAATGTTACTGTTGTGCATTTACTCTAGTTGTTTGTTTGTCTCTTTTGCTTTTTGTCTTTCTTATGTGTGTCTTTTTTCTTTCACTTAAAAAAAACCAAACAAACAAACTGCATTTTTAAAAACTGCTAGGTGGGAAAATAATCATTATAGACAATATTATTCATATCAAATAACAAAATTATGCTAGAGGCTACTGAATGTATTTGGGGTAGCTTTAAAGTTTTGATTTGAATTTCTTATAAAGTTATTCAAAAAGCAATAAACTATTTCAAAAGTAAAGATGTTTGGTAACTACAGCAATCTGAAGGGATATCTACAAATTTAACTATTCTATTTTGCAAGTTTAAAAACTTCTCTTTATCTTTCATAAGATAAAATATCAGGATTTACACTCACTGAAGAGAAAATGTCACATACAGAAATGAAAAATTTTACTCCATAAAATAAATTTTATAATTTTTACCCTATTCTTTAAAAAATGTAAAAAAAAAATTAAAATTCACCAATTTCATAAGAGATATGTTTAGTTTGAGGAATGACTGCTTTTTGTGTATGATAATTTTAAGCAGTTTCAATATTTCTGAATGCCAGTGAAGTTCTATTTCTGAAAAATTATAACTGAATTCAGAAAACATTTCAACTGCCAACATGTTTCAGTTAAAAAAAAAAAATTAAAGAACCCAAAATGAGGTACTAAATGTGATAATATTTTCAAAGAACTACATGGATATAAATCATGTATCACTATAAGCCTAATTCCTACCAGCCATATTTGATTCCATGCAAAGCACATAAACAGATTTAAAATTTATTCATTTATTTACTTGTGGCAGTTCTGGGAGTTGAACCCTCTTTCACGCTATGCAAGCCCTTTGCCATTGAACTACACCCCCAGTCCCATTAGATTTTAGTGACAAACAGCTGGAAATAACCCATGAATTTTTCCATTAATAACATATGACACACCAAATCCAGTTGATTCTATCTTCAAACTATTCCTAGAATTTATCAATTCTTCTTAATCTACTTTACCATCATCCTTGTTTGTGGTCTAGGCACTGGTCATTGTCTCTTAATTGCTCTGTTTCTTTTTTATCTTTCTTTATCCTCAATTGAGCAGTGTTTTAAAACATAAACTTGATTATGCTGCTCCTCTGCTTAACACCTCTTGATCATTTCTCAGTACAAAATTACACCACCTTGAATGTTCTCTTTTTACCTCATCACAAACTACTTGGTCCAGGGCTGGGATATAGCTCAGTGGCACAAGTTCCTACCCGGCAAGCACGAGGTCATGAGTTTGATCTCCAGTATCAAAAAAACAAAAACAAAAATAAAAACAACAAATTACTAGGTCTAGCCATGTGGGCTACTTTCTCTTTCTCAAAGATGCTATCTTAGGGCCCCCAATTTCAAGCTTCCCTTTCACAGAATACAGTGTATCCTTCTCTAGCTTTCCCATACCTGACACCTTCCTCTTTATTATTGTAAATCCTATCTTCTCTAGAAGGTTTTCATGAACACCACTCTACCAAATGGATGTCATGCAGCTCTCAATCACTCAGTTATTTCCATAAACAAGAAACATTAAACTCCTTTGTAACACTTTCACAATTCTATTACTTGTTTTTCCTTTTTATTGTCTATATCTTTCATTAGATTATAAACTCCATGAGGTCAGGGTTAAAATCTGTTTCAATCAACAAAGAGGACAACACCTAGTGCACAAGTTGGCATATAATATGTATAGAAATATTTATTCAAAGACTGTCTAGACTTGCCAAATGACTGAACAGTTGGAGGTAGTATCTATTTCATTCCTAATAAATAGCTGGTTTTCAGCCCTATCTAAGCATGTTTGCCCTATCCCTCCATTTACATGTCTTTTCACTAATCTATTAATCCAATGATTTTTTTCTTTTTGTTTTCTAGGGAAAGCTATAAATTACATTTAATAGTTGTCTAAAATAAAAAATGAAATCAATATTCTATCCAAACTCTGACTTCCTCATTCAGTTCCCCTTCAAAATATCCTAGCATAATGGCAAGTCATAATACATTTACTTTAATGGTTGTCTAAAATCAAATTTTGAGACCAATAATATATCCAAAACCTGACTGCCTCAGATCCCCTTTAAAATATTCTGACATAAGAAAAACAGATATATTTACATACACAAATACATGTGTTAACAGCATGGAAGGAGTAAATGGATACCACAAACTTAGACCTCATCGATGATATTAGTGAGTTAGGACTGAAGTTATTAGTCTAAATAACAAAGACAGAGCAATGTTATAAGAAGCACTACTGGAAACTAAAGGTGGCACTTATAGTAAAAATGCATCATTAAGTCAAAAGAAAAATTGAGGGAAAATTAACATACAAAGAAACCCTGCGTATCAATAAGAAAAAGACCAACACTTAAAAAACAGGCAACTGGAAAAGGGTAGTTTGCAGTTAAGGAAATACAAATGGCATTTAAGTATATAAAAAGATAATCATAATTAGCTGGGTGTGGCGGCACACGCCTTTAATCCCAGCACTGGGGAGGGTGAAGTAGGAGGAGCGTTGTGAGTTCGAGGCTGGCTTGGGCTACAACGCGAGCACAAGGCCAGCCTGAGCTACATAGTGCAACCCTGCCTTAAAAACCTAGGGCTGGGAGTTTGGCTCAGTGGCGTAAGTGGCTGTCTGATAGGCGTGAGGTTGTGAGGTCAATCACCGGTGCCACACACAAAATAAAATAAAATAAAATAATAAAAAGATAATCATAATTAGACAAAATAAATCTACGTTAGGTTGGTTTTTAATTATAACGTTCATGTAAAATTCACTTCATTTCATTTTTAATTTCAAGACTGGCAGTATTTTTCCATCCTTACAGATCTGTTTTCTTATTTTCTCCCACACGAAATATTTGTTTTACCAAGTTAGATTGCTTTCTTAGTGCTGACTTTCCTGAAATATTGATGTCTATTTTGTTGATTGCTTTCCACTGAGTGTTACCAGTCAACTGGGATCACAGGCTGACCTCACCAATCCAAGTATTCACACTTAGTGGTAGACAGTGGTAAGTGCTTTCCACAAGCCCAATGGATAGGGACTTGGTTGACCAACTAGCTACTTTTGTATGAGTAAAGCTCCTCCCAAATATTCCCTGGTCAGTCTCAGTAAATTCCCTCCCTCCTCACTGCTGAATATAGAACACACCTAAAACCATTCTATTATTTAGTAGCTTAGAGATCTTAGACAATTTACTTCATTTCTCAGTATCACAATTGTCTCATCTATAAAATAAGGCTAATATTCAACCCACAGTTTTAACAGACTTAAACTGAATTAAAAAAAGTAAAATACACAGTGCACTGTAAGTCATCAATGTTAGCATGTGCACAGTTTGCACCTTACTACAAAAGCATTAATTAATGTTTGCTTTTTCATAGGATGCTTATTTTATTTCAAAGAAACTACAGGATTTTAAGATCATTATGTAAGCTTGTCTTTGAAATAATCCATTAAATAATGGAAGATACACAGGTAAAAATAATAAAAAAATTTTGAGTCATGGAACCAGAAGCAGAAGCTTCTTCAAATAGGATGAAAAGGAGTCTTTCCTATTTACTGGGGAAAGGAAGCTGTTTCTCCATTAAATCTTATAGGACTTCATATGAGAGAAACATCTGTCAACTTATGTGTGTCCTTTGATACACATAACAAAGTGAATGTCCCTATTTGCACATGCATGATTATTTACATAGAATATTCTAAGGAATCTACGAAAAATACTAGAAGTTGTAGCAGAAAATGTCCCCCCAGTCAGTATACTTCAGTTTATTAACTGCCAAGGTAACAGTTTCAGTTCCAGTTCCTTTTGTTTCTTACAAATGGCTGGTCACTGTGACACATGGTTGGTATATTGTAAGAACCAATCAAAGATAGCTGAGTACTCTGCCTTTGTACTTTCCCTTGAAGATCCTATAATAACCTCTTTCCCTGAGCCTTTGGGGCCTGATACTTTGGGAATGATCCTGATCAGTGCCCATCAACGTAAAATAAATCTGCCTCCAAATCCTGGGTGTCATTTTGGTGTTTCTGCTTGCTGCTGCAAAGTAATGTTTATTTAGCAAGGTTCCAATATATTAAGCAAGATTATAAGCAATTGTATCTCTTGGCGTTTATCCAAGGAATACAATATAGATTTACCATTTTTATATGGAATCATCTGTGTAGAAACTCTACATTATTTTTAAATGCCACTAGAATAAATGAGTTAATTCTATTCCACTATGAACTCACTCTACCTTAACCAAATCAACAAGTTCTACTGACTTTTTCAATCACTTCTCTTCATACCCTCCAGGCAATCATTAATTTTTCCTAGTAACTTTATTATTCCAACCATCTTCCAACTGCCTATTAGTCACTAGCTACACATAACCAAACTGACAATATACCTAAAAAGTACAAGTCTCATGCTATTACACAAATAAATTCATACATAAATATATTAACAGAATAAAAGCTCATGAATGAAACTTCATGACCTCATATACTGCTCAAAACTAATCTTTTACCACTCTTCTTTTACTCTACTACCACAATTAACTTTTTTTCAAATTCATGAAATACAGCATTCCTGTCATTTCATATGGAATGTCTACAATGTTTCTTTCTGAAACACTTTTCTGTATATTAGCTACCACCTTGTCATTCCTTTTCAAAGTGGAAGAGGATTAAAATAGATAAAAGGAGGGGGGGTGAAGGAGAAAGGGAAAAGAAGAATCATTTGGCAGGCTAAATCCAGGAGGTTTGTGCAGTAGGTAAGAAATACTAACATGAAATATAAGCAAGTATTTTAGCAACTATGTTATACTAAAATCATGGATTGGTAAATATTGGTCATCTTTTATGTGACATTTTGTGTATGCCCTAAAACCTGATAAAACAGAGTAATTCAAGAATCCTGTGTTATGTAAAACAAAAATCTTCAAAGGATAAGTCAAATTATTCCAAGTAAGTTAAGTCAGATATTAGTAGCTTTGACACTTCACTGAATTGTAACAGTGATTTTCAAAATGTGACTCTTTGGACCGGCAGCATTAGCATCACGTGGGAAACTGCTTGAAAGGCAAATTCCTTTCACAATAGACCTTATGAATCAGAAACTCTAGGCACAGGACCCAGAAATCTGTATTTTAAGAAACTTTCCAGGTGATGCTCATGGAAGTTCAAGTTTAAAAACCACAAGGTTAAAAGATACAGAAACAGAAAAAGCCAGTAAAACATAATCACAACACGAACAATCAGAAAATGAATTTATAGAAAGATCAAGTCAACAATAATGAATAATTTACCTTTTGTCCTGCTGATAATTATTTTAATTCAATTTTAAAAAAGTAAATGCACAGGAATAACACAGTCTCAAGGCTTTGACAAACAACATGATGATAAAGGCCACTGTTGATGGTTAAACTTAACTGACTAGTTTGGAAGCTGCCTAAGGGATTAGGAAAGCACACCTTTTGGGTGTGATGCATGGGTCATGGAGGTGTGGACTTGGGTTCTACACATAGTGCCTGGCTCCTTCTTCTCTGGCACCGTTACCCCAGATCTGTTTCCTGGCCACCATAAATTAAGCAATTTAGCTACATTATGGACAGAATCCTCTGAAACTGTGAGCCAAATAAAACCTTCTTCCTCAAAATTGTAGGTGTCAAGTATATTGCCCAGCCGTGGGAAGACTAACCAATACAAAAATTTGGTACCAAAGAGTTTCTGTCATTATTGTGACTGTACCTGCCTACATGACTCAAAAATCTTTGGAAATGCTTTGTAGGAATTTGGAAAGGTTTCAGGATGTGGGCTAGGGAAACACTAGAATGGGGTAAACAGAACTTATTGAATATTAGATGTCTCACAATATCATAATGCTGATAGGAACACAGAGGATAAAGGCCAGACTCACAGACTTACTGATGGGATTAGAGACTCCAACGAGAACTGCACTAGAGGTCTTGCACGTTACTGGTAAAAAAAAAAAAAGAAAAAAAGAAAAAGAAAAAAATAGTTCTCTAAACTTTACTCATGTCTTTAGACTTTGCTACAGGCTAAATTTAAGGATAATGGACTAACTGATCTGGTAGAGGAAATTTCAAGGCAATCCAAAGGCCAATAAATATATAAGAAAATGTTGAACATCTTTAAACACAGAGAAATGCAAATCAAAACTACACTGAGATTCTATCTCTGCTCAGTCAGAATGGGGTTATCATTAAGAATACAAAAACCAATGGTTGTCAGAGACCAGTCTACCCCAAAAGTCCCAGTTCACTTTGCCAGGTACCACCCATGGGGAACCAACCCACTCCCCTTCAAGCTTTCCGATCCAAGGTGCCACTTGCAGGGACGCAGTCCTGCTACTAGTTTGTTCTCCTGACCCAAGGGTGAATGAGGATGAATGATAAAAGAGACACAGAGTTTAGTTTAACATATGGGCAGCCAGCGGGCTCTTGTCTCTAGGGACTCTTGCCTTTAGTAAAGTTCAGAGGTGTGAGCGGGGGACTCTTGCCTTTAGTAAAGCTCAGAGAAGTGAGCTGGTTCCCCATGGGTGGCATCTGGGCAGAGACCTGGGAGCTGGGGGCTGGAGGTGCAGGGCAATCACCAATAAATGATGGCAAAGATGCAAGAAAAAAGGAACACTTCTATCTTGTTGGTGGGAATGTATAACCGCTACAGAAATCAGTATGAAAGGTCTTCAAACAAACAAACATAGAAATACCACTTGATTCAGCTATATCACTCCAGGGTATATTTGAAAAAGAATTAAAGTTAGCATATTATAATGATATTATTAAGGAAAAACAGAACTTTTCAACCCAGATGTTCCCTTGGTGCACCCTCTCTTCCTCACTTTGCCATACCAGCTGCTCTCTGATACGATAAACAAACAGCTTCACCATACCTTGCTATCTTACTCCACAGCTAGCCATGGCCACCCAGAAGTGCAGAGTTGCAAACTGTCATGTTTCAGTAACTGCCTTTGTTTCACTTCTGTTACTCAGCTTGCTTCCCTTTTCCCACCAAAGGGCCTATATAAGGCCCATAAACACCCATGCTCGGGGCTCAGACTTTGGAGTACATAGCTCCTCTAGGCCCATCAGCGTAGTAAGACTTGGTTTGTTCTACTTCTCTGAGTGCTGCTCCATTTCTTCACCTCTGGTAAACCTAAAATTGTTGCAACATATGTATACTGTGTTTAAAGTAGTGCAATTCACAATAGCTAAGCTAAATGCCCATCAACAGATAAAGAAAATGTGATATAAACACATATATGTGCATGCACACTCACACACACACTGAAGCGTTACTTAGTTATAAAGAAGAATAAAATCATGTAATTTACAAGAAAATAAATGGAATTAGAGACCATCATGTTAAGTGAAATAAGCCAGGTTCACGAAGTTAAATATCACACAGTTTTCTCTTATATGATGTCTTACCTAATTTTGCATTGCTGGAACAAAATAATCCATACCCATAACTTAAAGGAAGAGAGGGTCATTTTGAACCATGGTTTTTGTCTGTGGTCAGTTGGTTCAAAGCAGAAATGGCAAAGCAGAAAGGCATGGCAGTGAAAGGCTGTTTAAACCATGGCAGCCAGGAGGCACAGTGAGAAGGAAGGAGCTAGGGACAAGAATATACCCTTCCAAAAACACCCCTAGTGACCTACCTTTACCCAGGTCCCATCTTCTACAGTACGTTTAACTACTTAACTCATCAATGGATGAATCCACTGATAAGTATGGTGCCCCATGATTCAATTATCTTTCAAACACATATGATTTTGGGGGAACAGTTTAGATCTGAACTATATCATGTAAGTAGATAACTAAATGAATGAATTAATTAATGAGAGGAAAGCAGGAGGCAGCTCTCAGAGATAAGAAAGGGAATGTGATGCAGACAGAAACAAAGGGAGAGATATTTTAAATGCATATACTAATTTACCAAAATGAACCTTACCATTCTATATTACTAACATGCACTTAAAAGAGATGAAAGAGAGACAGAGAGAAGGAAAAAGGGAAAGAAAAAAGGAAGGATGGAGGGAAAAGGAAGGAAAAAAAGAAACAAGCAAGCAAACCTTGAATTGGGACAGTAAGATGCCTTGAAGGCATCTCAGAAATCAACAAAACCTGACCCATCTACGAAAGCGTAAATCTTTCCTTTGAAAAGTCCCTAGGAGCTGGGCATGGTGGCGCATGCCTTTAATCCCAGCACTCTGGAGGCTGAGGTAGGTGGAGCATTGTGAGCTCACAGACGACCTGAGCTACATAGTGCGACCCTGCCTCAAAAAACTAGGGCCAGGAGTTTGGCTCAGTGGCTTAAGCGCCTGTCTGGCAGGCGTGAGGTTGTGAGTTCAAACCCCGGTGCTGCAAAAAAAAAAAAAAAAAAAAAACAAAAGAAAAAAAGAAAAGAAAAGAAAAGAAAAGAAAAGTCCCTAGGTCCCTGCTTAAGAGGGGTTGCCTAAAGAATTGGTTCCCTGGAATTCATTTCACCATGGTACTCAGAGGTCCCTGTAGCCATGTGTATTGGGTGATAATGCAGTGTACCCCCAAGTCCTCATATAATTTTGATGGGGCTGAGTTATTGGTTTGTTGATTGACAATGTGAGCGCTGTGCCCGCCCAGGGGTGGAGCTGACATACAGCGTAAGGAAAGGCGGGTCTTCCCCTTGTTTGCTTGCTCTTCCACTTCCACCTCCCTCTCTCTCCAGCATGGCTTGCGGCTTGCAGCTTGCAGCCGCCATAAACAGCAGGCCCGCCATGCCATGCTATCTTGGAGCCAACTTAAGTATAGACTAAAACTCCCAAGAAACTATAAAAATAAATCTTTCCTTCCCTAACTTTGGGCGTCAGGTATTTTGTCTCGACAACGAGCGAAAAGTAACTAAGACACCATGTTTTTTTGGTTTGTTTTTAGTCACATCATCTTCATATTTTTCTTATTGGTTTCTAATACAAAATTACTAAAAGAGCCCAAGAAAATAAGTAGTAGTATTTAATATTTCATATTTACTTCCTATTAATAATTCATTCAGAAAACTAGTATCTAAACCATCAGACAAAAACAACAAACAAAAGATAAACCTACTTGGTTCATAAATGTTATATATATTTTCTATAGCTATTCTATTAATATAGCCTTATAAATGGCTTTCTAAAACACAGACCCAGAGAACCATTCCATTAGCCTCCCTGTTTTTCTTAACTATACAAAATATTTCCTTCAAAATGGGCTCCCCTTAAGTATTATATTCTTATAAAAGCACCTCATGGTATAACCACACAAATTTATAAAGAATTTAACCAGAATTTGCTAGTACATCTTTCATAACAAACACCAGGTTCATTATAAAATGTATTTCTTTATGCATTTTATAGTGTTTAATCATCTAGGTAAAGATCTTTACTATGATCATATTATCTTCTATAGTCTGACATTTCTAATCAAAACGAACATGATTGTGACTACTGAGTAGTAAGTAAAACTCCAAGGAACTTAATGCCCAAAATTTGTGCAGTTCTGAATTTTAATGTCCGTGTTTTTTGAAAAGGTGTATTCTGAGTATCATTATATAAAAAATTTAAACTCAGAATTGGGTTAGAAATAGCTCACTAGGAATGCTGCAAAAAGCTAATTTCGCTTTAGTGTAGATTATCTTATGTATTTCAAAATATTTTAATCTTTTTTTTTTTTTTTTTTTTTTGAGATAGTTTCTCACTATGTAGTCTAAGTTGTTAGCGAACCTTCTGCCTCAGCCTCCCTCATACTGGGATTACAGGCATGTGCTACCATGCCTGGCCAAAATATTTTAATCTTAATAACCCAGTTTTCTCTCTTCAATTCAAGTGAGATGAATTAAGACTTGCCTTTCAGTTTTCTGAAATACACAACAGAAACTGACACTAGGTTATAGACTGACGAGTAATTATGAAAATCTTACAGGCAATAACCTCTCATAGATTACAACATCAAAAGAAGGAGAATAAAGGCAAAAGAAGTATAATTATTCAAATAAAAATTTAAAACCCATTTAAATTGGTGAACATTGTATCATGAACAGAGAAAAACTAAAATGAAAGGAACAGCTTAGACTTACTGGGTTATCTGTGGAATCATCAGCCAGCTGCAAACCAAAATAGTCTCGCTCAGTCAAATCAAGATGCTTGAAGACTATATCCAACAGAACTTGCCCCTGATCATGTTTCTGGAAAAAAAAAAATGGAATCAACTTTAATCAACTTATACACTTTACGCTTTTTAATCTGCTCAACTTTCTGTCTTTTTAAAAAGCGGCATCTGCATTTATACCTATGACTTATGAGCAAAGACTTCACATATAACACAGTATTCTTTTAAGCAAACTGGTTAAAAACATATAATAAACATGAAGATACAAAGAAATCTTTGAAAATGTCTCCTGCTTTCAAGCTACCATCCTAGGATTTTTGTTATTTCATATTGTTGCCATATTACTTAGATATTTATCCTCATCGCTTTTCTTCTGCATTTTATTCTTATGTTTAAATTATGACTGTCAAATGACATATACAATTCTGTGTAAAATAATGCCACGAAAGTGAAAAAAAATGATAAAATTATTTGCAGTAACTTTGAGAAAGGACTAATGTCATTACAAAGGGACCCACAGATCCTTAGAAAAATATCTCACTTTAAACTTACAGCAATCTGTCATGAAAACATTTATTATCCCCTTGTTTTAGTAAGAACTCCCCTCATGTTCTACAGCTATTAAATTATTGTACAAAAGACATGATTAGATTACTCTTTAAAAGAAGACATAAAACTAAAGCATAAATACACAGAGAAATGATCAACATGTTCAGCAATAAAAGAAATGAAACTGGAAAACCACAATAACATGCCATGCATAGTAACGATGCAAAAATAAAATCCAATGAATAAAATAAAAAAATGTTTAATACTGTTAATATTATAGATATATTTTGAGAAAATAATTTGGAAATATTATACAAGAACAATAATAATACCAACTACTTCTGACATGCTAATGCTAACCCAAGTAGCAAAATAAAACCTAATTTTGGGGGAAAACAGTTATACACACACAGTATGCTCAGTGCACAATTATTTATATAAGGCAAATATTAGAAGATCATAGCAAACAGTGGTTATTTTCCCACTAAGCTTTCCTCTTATTAGGTATGGTAGTTTGGAAGCTCCCAGTTATAAGTTCAATTTTGAAGCTGAAGCGATTCTATTAAAACCAAAGTTTCACAAAAAAAGGTAAAAAAATCCTGATGTGTTATAGAGCTCTTTCATGAATAACATTTATAGTCATAAAAATAATGTACCTCTGAATACTAATGTAACCACATTATATAAATCAATTACATTAACAGGATGGAAAGTGGAAGTTATGGGTAAAAGAGAACTTCTTATCTTTTTTTTTTTTCAAACAAAAGAAAAGTCAGAAACCAAAGCAAACCAATTTCACAACCAGTCAATAGGAGAGTAACAATAATCAGCACATTGCATATTGTTATATTCACAGCAATTGTTTAGGATAAAAGATACAGACATGAAACACTGTCCAGAAAATTATTAGCACAAAACTTTTGCCTCAAAGAATCAAGAGAAACCAGCTATATGACTATCTTTTTTGTTATGACTGCACTATTATTTTCAAATAAACATTTCGCATTAAAAATGAAATCTGAAGATGACCCTGTGAAAACTACTTTTCACTCAAAATTATTTTTCTTTAACTGCCTTAACCAATTTTTTATATATATAGATTTCCTTTCAGTTCATCACACAAGTGCAACAATGCAATGGTTACATATGTGTGACTTATTTAGTTCACTGAGTATATTTTCAATACTCATCCATTTAAGAGTGAAAATGTTCAGTTTATCATTCTTTATAGCTGAGTATTATTCCACTATATAGAAATACCACATCTTTTTTGTCCATTCCTCAGTTGAGGGTCATTTAGGTTGTTTCCAAGATCTAGCTATTATGAACTGGGCAGCTATAAACATAGGTGCACATATATCGCTTGAGGTAGGTTATTTTTAATTCTTTTGGGAAGATACCCAGAAGAGGAACAGCTGGCTCAAATGGGACCTCCAATCCTAGCTTTTTTAGGAATCTGCACACTGACTTCCACAGTGGTTGCATCAGCCTGCATTCCCACCAACAGTGGAGAAGGTTCCTTTTTGTCCACAGCTCCTCCAGCATTTGTTATTGGTTGACTTCTTAATACTAGCCATTCTTTCTAGAGTGAGGTGTAATCTCAGTGTTACTTTCATTTGCTTCTCTCGAACGGCCAGTGCTGTTGAACATTTTTTCATGTATTTATTTGCTGTTTGTACTTCTTTATCTGAGATATGTGTGTTCATCTCAGATGCCCATTTTTGGATTGGGTCTTTGAACTTCTTAACTTAAAATGAGAAATAATCTGTAATGCCTAAAACTGAAAAAGTAAATCAATGGAAGAGGGCATTTAATAATATGTAAGTAAATTTCAAGAGAATCTATTGAAAAGAGCAGCACAGTTGTCTCTAGTGAAGGATATATGGAGAAGAGCAAAAGATTGTTGTTCTTTTGTAATATACCTTACAACACAATTAGAAATACTACGCAGTGCAAATTAAACACAGTGCAATCTGAAAACAGAAACTACATAAAAAATCTAAATATGTTACATAAAACGAGACAAAGAATAATTCTAGGGAGGGCAAAACATAATCATAGTCTACACCTTGGCTTAACAATGAGTAAATAACATAATCATAAAAAAGTAAACAATGACACTAAGACAAAACTGCTGCCTTCTCCTAAACATTTTCACTTCTTTAAAGCAAACACCAACATTATTTGGATTAAAAATCTTGTCTCAAAAAGACAAAAACGAAAAACCTGCAAAAAAATACCAACTCCCCTGAAGTTGATCTGTTAGGGATTGGTGGGGAGGAAAGTGAAAGCCACACAGCTGAATTATAGGAACTGACACAAGATGATACAAAACAACAACAAAAAACAAAAACAAAAAACCCCAATCAGATGAATAAGGTGTTTGCTGAGCTCAAACATGATATAACTAGCCGGGCGTGGTGGCGCACGCCTTTAATCCCAGCATTCGGGAGGCTGAGGTAGGCGGAGCGTTGTGAGTTCGAGGCCGGCTTGGGCTACAACACGAGCGCAAGGCCGGCCTGAGCTACATAGTGCGACCCTGCCTCAAAAAACCAGGGCCGGGAGTTTGGCTCCGTGCCTTAAGCGCCTGCCCTGGCAGGCGTGAGGTTGTGAGTTCAAGCCCCGGTGCCGCAAAAAAAAAAAAAAAAAAAAAAAAAAAAAAAAAAAAAAAAAAAAAAAAAAAAAAAAAAAAAAAAAAAAAAAAAAAAAAAAAAAAAAAAAAAAAAAAAAAAAAAAAAAAAAAAAAAAAAAACAAAAAAAAAAAAAAAAACATGATATAACTAAAAAGTGGAATTAATAAATACAGTGGTCAGGAAGTTTACAAAAGACACTAATAAAAAACTAGCTGAGTTAAACAAAACAGTACAAAACAAGAATAACAAGCTTACCAAAGAATTACAGGGTCCATGAAAAGCTACCAAACAGAAATCCAGGAGATAAAATATCCTACTGAAAGTATGGGCAGTAAAAGCGACTGATGTGAACAGTGTGTCCAAACTAGAAGATATGGCTGATGTGAGTGACTAATTACTTAGCTGTACTTAAAAATGAGATTATGGAAAATAGATTCAATAGTTGACTCAAAAAAGACTAATTTAAGATTATTTGGAATTAGTGAAAACTCAGACAGCACATACAGCATTTAAAAAAAAAAAAAACCCTGTTTACAGAAATCATAGCAGAGAACTTTCCAAGTATGGAGAAAGAATTTAACAAACAGGTAAGTGAAGGATATAAACCCCAAATAACTACTATTAAAAAAGAACTTCACCTGAACATACTATAGACAGTTAATTTAGGCAGAAATATTGTAGGTAGTCAGATACGGTTGGGCCCTTGAGAAAGCCAGGGCAAATGTAAAACACATCTCCAAGACAAAGGAGACACATCAGTTAAAAACCAGACCTCAAGATAAAGATGAGTTGGCCAGGTCTGTGTACTTCCTTGAAGAACAAACGCCAGGTCTAACGAAGTCTAGGTAGACATCAGTCACCCCAGTGGGTGACCAAGACCTCTAGACCCATCGTTTTCCCAAAAAAAAAAATTTCTTTCCATGCACCCTTGTTATGTGACTTGTTTCCCCATTGGATCATTGTTATCTAGGCAACTATATTTGTATTCTTATTGGTTAATCATAGCTGTAGCCCACATCGTAACCACATGGGTATTGCTCAATAAAATTTCCCTGTAAAAAGGGGTCCCAGGACAACGAATTCAGGTCCCTTACGCCTCTCAGGAGCTATATCTCTCTCAATAAATATCTTCCTACTCTTAACTTCTGTTGTTCCTAGAATTCATTCTTTTGTTGTAAGAGAACACGAACTCAGCATATCAGACATCCAACAGGTTGGGAATTATATTTCCCTTATATCATATCTAGAGGTTCTGCTATCATCCCTGTAACATACTCATCGTAGTTAAAATCTCAGAAGTCCAACACAAGGACAGAATCTTAAAAGCTGCTAAAGAAAATCACTTAAAAAGTAAGCAAATTAGAATTATAGCAGACTTCTCAGTACAAACATTAAAGGACAGAAGAACCTGAGGTGGCCAGGCATGGTGGCACATATCTGTAATCCCATCACTCAAGAGAGTGACTGTTACAAGTTCAAGGTCAGCCTGGACTACACAGTGAGTTCAAGCCCAGCCTGAATTACATAGTGAGACCCTATCTCAAAAAATAACGAATAAGCAAACCAATAAATCAGAGGTGGACTGTTTTGAGCCCTAAAAGAAAATGAATTTCAACCCAGATTAATAAATCCTGCAAAACTATCTTTCAAAACGGATGAAATAAAGTCTTTCCACCCTAAGAAATTCATGACCACCAGACCATCACTCCAAAAATTTCTCAAGGATATCCTGGAAAGAGACCAAAAACTTAATAATGCCAAAATGTCTACTGGAATGATTATATCAGGGAGCACAAGCAGTTAAGTGCATGCTGGGGGGTGGGGGGGATGGGGATGGGATCAGTAATGGGAAGATAATGCAATGACAGGAATAAGTCAATACCTTTCAGTAATAACTCTTAACTTTAATGGTATCAGCTCTCCAGTCAGAAGACACAGACTGTCCTAGTGAATCAAAAATCAAAGTCTAAAGGGATATTACATGGAAAAGACACATCTTTAAAAAAATTCATAAATTTAAAATCAAAGGAGGAAAAATCAATATTCCACATAACACAACCCCAAAACAAGCAGGCGTAGGTACCCTGTTTTCAGGCAAAATGGACTTCAGGTCAAAACTGATCAGAAGATGCACAGAAGGTCACTACATTATGGTTAAGGAAACAAGGCAACAGGAAGAGAAAACAATTACAAATATATATGCACTAAACACTGAAGCACTGAATGTCATAAAACACTACTGAACATAAAAGATCAAATAAAATTATACTAGGGAACCTCAATATTTCACTATTGCAAATACATCAACTAGACCAAAATAATCAACAAAGAAATATCAGAGCTGAACCAAACCTTTGAGCAAACAGACTCAATAGATATCTACAGACTGTTCCACCCAACAATATAATACAAATTCTTCTCAGCAGGATACGGAACCTTCTTCAAAATAGACCACATATGAGCCCATAAAGCATACTTAGAATCAAAATTATCCCATGCCATGCCATCAGAGAATAGTATAATGAAACTGAAAATCAATCACAAATGAAACCACAGAAATTATCCAAACACATGCAGATTTAAAAAATACATCTTGAATAATCAATGAATCACAGAAGAAGTCAAGGAAGAAATTAGCTCCTAGAATCAAACAATAACGCCAGACAACATATGAGAATCTATGAAACCAACAAAAGCATTCCTAAGACAAAAGTTTACAGCTGTGAATGGCCAAAACAGAGTGAGCCCAAATAAATAACCTAATAATAGTGAACCTGAAGGTGCTGGAAAATAAATCAAAATTAAAAAAATTAAAATCGAGTACAAGGTTTGGTTCAGCCAAAAATATATGCTGGAGGAAAGATAGTCTCTTTAACAAATGGTGTTAGGCAAACTGACTATAAACATCAGAAGACTGAATTGAGATTCGTATCTCTCACCCTGTACTGAAATAAAAACAGAAGGGATCAATGATCTAGATGAAGCAGGAAGAAGACAGGAAGGGAATGTAAAAAAAATTAAGATGTGTTATGTACATGTACCAACTCCTCAAGATGAATGCAAACATTATGTACTACAAACTTATACTAATAAAAAATCTATTAAAACAGAAACAATCTGCTGGGCGATAA
Organism: Dasyprocta punctata; assembly: GCA_004363535.1. Taxonomy (NCBI): domain Eukaryota; kingdom Metazoa; phylum Chordata; class Mammalia; order Rodentia; family Dasyproctidae; genus Dasyprocta; species Dasyprocta punctata. The sequence continues at coordinate 18,223 of RJWM01009440.1, read as the reverse complement.
AATAGGTAAACCTCTTGAAGACATAGACACAGGCAAGGACTTTCTGAACAGAACCTTACTGCATAAGAAATGACATGGGGTTATTATACATCAAATTACAACTTCCTGCAAAACAAAGGACAAAACAGTCAGGAGACAACCTACAGAACAGGAAAAAAAATTTTGCCAACTATTTTTCAAACAAAGGACTAATAGCTACAAAATATAAAGAACACGACAAGAATTAGCTAGATGTGGTAGCGCACACTCGTAATCCCAGCATTTGGGAGGCTGAGGCAAGAAGACTGCTCTGAGTTCAAAGTCAGCTTGGACTACACAGATCCTGTTTCAGGGGCAAAAAAATTCCGCAAATAAAAGAGCCAACTAAAAGATGGGTAACTGAAAAGAACAGATATTTCTTAGAAAAGATACAAGTTGGCCAATAAATACATGAAAAAATATTCATCTCTGGCCATTAAAGAAATGCAAATTAAAACAACACTTTGATTCCACTTTACTCCAGAACAAATGCCTGTCATCAGGAAATAAAATCAAACAAATGCTAGTAAGACTGCAGGGAAAAAGGAACTCTTCAGCATTGTTACTGGGCATGTAAACTAGTATAACTACTGTGGGAATCAGTATGGAGATTTCTCAAAAACTTAAAAATTGAAATTTCATTTGACCCACCTATCCCCCTTCTAGGTATCTTCTTGAAAGAGTTAAATATTACAGTGATACATGATTCGCATGCTTTTAGCAGTACAATTCATGATAGCTAAATCTTGGAAATGGCTTATACCCAAAGATGTATGGATAAAGCAAACACAATGGGGTACTTACTCTGTCATAAAAAAGGACATATTTGAGTCATTTGTATGAAAATGGGTGCAGCATGAGACTATAATGATTAGTGAAGTCAGTCACAAAAGCTTAAATACTGCATGGTTTAGCTTATATGAGAAACTCAAAGTATAAGTAAATTAAAGAGCAAAATAAAAGATAATAGGAAGCAGGGAGCTAGATGGGAAGAGACCCAAGAGATGGAAGGGAGAGGGAGGCAACAGAAGAGGAGGAGATGAAACCAGAGTTAAGATACGCTATACATATATATACCATTTTCCCACAGTGAATATAATTATTATGCACTACAAGGTGGTACTAATAAAAATTTTAAAAGAGGTGTTTGAGGAGAAGGGTGAATGTATGAAGTGAATTAAGCATATTAAACTTCATGTATACTAGGAAGTCAATGCCTATGTCTAAAAGAAAAAATTAATCTGCATAAAAATACAGGGGATAAGGACTGAGAGTACAGTTTAGTGGCAGTGTTTGCCTAGCATGTACAAGACCTTGGATTTCATCCCCAGAGGAAAGGGGAAGAGAAGATAGAAAGGGAGAGGGAGGGGGGAAGAAGAAAGAGGAGGGAGAAGGGAGGGGAGTAAAGGGGAGGGAGAGAAATGTCAAAGGTGCATCTCCAAATACATCTGTATTAGGGCCAGGAGTTTGGCTCAGTGGCTTAAGCACCTGCTTGGCAGGTGCGAGGTTGTGAGTTCAACCCCCAGTACCAACACCAAAAAATGGAAATACATCTGTATTGGCTTTTTGAGTCGTGTTATAGCTTAGCTAAAAATTAAAAGCTAAAATACTAAGTACTAAATAATTTTTTTTTTTTTTTGAGGCACCGGGGATTGAACTCACAACCTTGTACCTGTCGGGCAGGTGCATACGCTGCTGAGCCAAACTCCAGCCCTGGTGTTTTGAGGCAGGGTCGCACTGTGTAGCTCAGGCCAGCCTTGCGCTCGCGCTGTAGCCCAAGCTGGCCTTGAACTCACAACGTTCCTCCTACCTCAGCCTCCTGAGTGCTGGGATTAAAGGCGTGCACCACCACGCCCGGCTAGTACTAAATAATTTAATAATCTACAAAAATACAGCTCTAATGTTACCATGAAGCAATAATTTAAGCTAAAGAAAGTTCTGCACTTTTCTTCTAGTTACTGGAAGGTGATCCCTAGTCTCCTGGAATACTCTATCATATGAGAGTGATCTGTTTGAGGCCACAAGACAATCTAAAGTGATTTATGATGGTGTCTCTGGGCCAAGTCTTATCAATTTCTACCTCTAGAAGAATCACTGACTGGAAGTATTAGTCTGACCTGTAGGAAGAGATGGAAATTAAAGGTCAGTCATTCATGGGCTATGTGATCAAGGTCCCATAAAAGTCTGGATACCAGAAAGTCGAAAGGCCTTCTCTGTTTGGCAGTACTCTATGTAATGTTAGACACTGTGGCCAGGAAGAGCTAATTTTACCCATGAGTTCATGGGAAAAGAGAACCTAAGGACGTGTATTTAAATTGCTCCAGGGCTCTGCCCAATGCAGCTCTGGCCTTGGTTGTATCGTTTCATTGTAATAAATAATAACCACAAGGACAGCTTTCACTCAGCTCTATGAAGCTTTTCTAGCAAATTACCAAACCCATGGTGACTTTAGAGACATTAAAACTGCAATTACTGCTAGAAGTTAAATGTGTTTTGCTGAACGTTAACCTTTGCATTTTGGTTAACTTTGGATAATTAAAGCAGAAAGAGAAGAAGAAAAAGGAAAAGGGAAAGAAGGGAAGTTCTATGTCTAGAGTACCTAACAGAATCTCTATTGGGTACTTGACCCACATTTACTTAATCCTGATAACCCTAATACAGTAGATGATATTGTTTCTACAAGGGAATTGAGGTCAAAAGGTAAAGTAAGTGAAATAATTTCACAGATCAACTATGTAGGAGATCAGGAGGCAAATCTAATCTTTCAGATGCCAAGGCCCATGTTATTTTGTTTTCCTATTCTGTCTCCCTATATCACAAAGCTTTCTACAGTTATTGTTCATTATCCTGTATCAAAGTCTCAATTTTGACATTTTTACATGGCTAAATTGTTTTCCTGCAATATCTAGCTATCTTACAATCTAGGACCAGATATAAGTAGACATACTAGAATTTATCTGTGATACCTATAATCTAGGGCCAGATACACATAGTTCTTTGCAGATGTAGTAGACTTTTTACATGAAGCACTGTTGATAAAAAGAAAAGAAAGTAATTTTATAGTGATTCAAATAAGTGATGTCAAAATACATACATAGTAGTGGGTTGGGCGTGCAGCTCAGTGATAGATTGCTTGCCTAGCATGTGCAAGGCCCTACCTTTGGTCCTCTGTATTGCAAAAAGGCAAATCTGTAGTGAGTCCAAGTTATAAATTAGCTCAGTGTTAAAATCAGTACCTATTCCATGTAATAAGTGCCTATATACCTCCAGATCTCTTTTACATGGAAAAAAATTTAACTGCAAAAGCAGTCAAAATTATAAGCTCTAAAGTTTATCATAAACAAACCAAAGGAAGCATCCAAAGGAAATGTGTACACATTCAAAAAATGTTTGTCATAACAGCATTCCTTAATTTTTCACATATAACAGCTGTTGCCTTTCTTTGTTCAAACAAACTGGTATGTCAAAAATTATATGTAGAATTCAAATAGCTAATGGGAAAAAGCTGTGAAACATTACTAAGAAAAATAAGAGAAACATACATTATTATGCTGTATTCTCAAAGAAGAGTACAATTAAGAGTTTTAGGGTGAAAGTTCTGCTATACATGTACATGCAACACACATACATATGCAAGTTTTAAATGTTTACTTTGTTTTAAATATTTACAAGTATAATTATTTTAAGTATAATGAATGAAAGGAATGTGAAATAATAAGAGCAAAACCTAGTTAAGACTAACTGGATGCTGCCCTCAACAAAAAGTCAAATTTCTAATATATAAATACAGAACTATTTGAGTTAGGAATAACATTCTGGACAAGTACAAAGATGAGAAGTAATGTTCTCTGTCTAGTACTGTGCTATGGTTTATACATTGTGTCAACTTGAGAAGTCTAGTAGCTTAATTAAGTAACTCAGCAGCTCTACATCCTGGGGTATAGAGCACAGTTACCTGGTCATTGTTACAATTTGAGAAGGTCAGAAGTTTAACTGGGAGACTCAGCAGGGAGCCAGGGGTCTTACTTGGTAAACATCCTCATCCTATGCAAAGGAAGGCAAGGATGTTTGTGGATGCTACACCCACCCTGGGGGGGGGTGTCCTGTGTACTATACAAAGGAGGAGAAAAGGTTTGTGCTTGCTCCCCCCTTTTTACTCTGGCTGCTTTTGCTCGAATGCTGCCTTGAAGTGTTGTTCCTGTGCCATGCCACCCTGCCTTGGAGCCAGCTGATTGTGGACTGAAACCTCCAAAAACTGTAAGCTAAATAAACCTTTCCTTCCCTAGTTTGTGTGTCAGGTGTTTTGTCTCAGCAACGAGGGAAAAGTAACCAAGACATACTGTAATCAGCAGAGTGCACCCCCAGCACCAACCTCTGAGCAAGGGACCTGAATGGATACTAGGACTGCCTCAAAATCCACAGGACATGCAGGACAGAATCATCTAGGGCAGTTATGGCAAATCTTTTAGAGCTTTCAATGATAACAAACACATGGGCCCTATGTTCCCCATGACAGATATAAGGGGAAAGGACAGGCGGTGGGGCAGCAGTGAAGTGTCATGTAGCTTCCTTATGCAGCAGTGACTATGTATATCTCTCTCTATGGTCACCATAACCGTACCAGTGAATACTGAAAGCTTCTTTGCAATTTTTAGTAGAGAACGAGAGTTTTGTCATATGTCCTTTCCTAAAGAAGGGATTGCATTTATCTGAGAAATGCAAGGAACATACAGAGTAAAAGTTTAGATGAAGAATATATAGAGGAAAAGACCCGAGCCATTCATCTGGTTTTATCAATCTAGGCACTGGCAATTTAACTGCACACCATAATAAAATTTAATACTATTTAGAGGGAAATGAAAATCCAGAAGAGGTGCTACAACAGAGTTCAGCAAAACTTTCCTGTAAAATGTCAAAGAGTACATTTTTTGTTTTTTGAGACAGGGTCTTGCTATGTAGTTAATGTTTGTCTTAAACTCACTATGTAGCACAAGCTAGCCTCAAACCTGCAGCAATTCTCCTGCTTCAGCCTCCAGAGTGCTGAGATTACAGGTATGTACCACCATGTCTGGCCAAAGAATAAATATTTTTTAAATTCTGGGGGACAACAACAGTCTCTATTGTACATTCTCTATGAAAGCAAAAACCACAAAAATAATAAACGCTTTAAAAATCATTTTTAGCCTCTGATAATACAATAATTAGCAGTCCAAATTTTGCCCATGGGTCACAGGTTGCTGTCCACTACTCTTACATTTCATACACAATTTCCAGGTCTACAATGAAAAATTAGTAGATATGTGAAGCAGAAAAAAGTGATCAGTAATCAAAATGCAAAGCAGTTGATAAAAACTTAGAGGTGTTCTAAATATTGGGGTTAGTAAGCAAGGGCTTCAAAGTAACATTAACATGTTAAAAACGATCGTGGAAAATAAAAACGGATAAAAAGAATTAAAACAAAAATGAGAAACTACAAAAATGATCATGCAGACATTCTACAACTGCAAAATATAATACATGAAATATAAGCACATATGATGAGTTTAACAGCTGATAAGGCACTATAAGAAATAGAATTACTGAACTTAAAGGCAGATAGTTATTCAAGGTGAAAAACAAAATGAGATAATAAGCAGCAAAAACAGCATATTTTAGAAGAGATGCAAATGTAACATGGAGAAAACAGAATAAGACAAAAACAGTATTAAATTAATAAAGGATGAAATCTTTTTTAACATTTTACAACAACTACCTACAGATTCAAGCCTAGTGACCATGAAGCAGGATAAGCACATACAAATACAAAGCAACATCTAGGGTATACTAAACATAAACTACTAGAAGTCAAACAGAAAGAGAAAATCTTAAAAACAGAGAAACAGGGATAACTCTTCTTCAGGAGAATAAGAATGAAAGATGACTTCTCAAGAGAGACTACCAAAGCCAATGAAATGGCATCTTCAAATTACTGAAAGAAAACGAAAACTATTAACACAGAATTCTATACAAAGCAAAAATATTTTCCAAAACATGCAGAATAACTAAAGACATTCTCAGATAATCTACAAGAATCTGTCATCAACATACTTAATACCAAGAAATGGTCAAAGTGGGTCAGGGTGAAGGTAGATGATTCTCAATGGAAGTATGGACATGCAAGAAATAAAAAGCCATAGAAAGTGTAGATACAAGAGTAAATATAAAAACCTTTTGGTTGTTTAAAGCAATAACAATGTCTTACAAGACTTACAATGGTGGGTAAAAATACCCAACAAGAACAGCAGAAAATAGGCAGATAAGCAGCTTTAAACTGCTTGTAAGGGTTCTTTTTTCTAGAAAACAAAGTAGAAATATTCATTAAAGGTAGGGTTTTTAAAAGTCAGGACATATTCTAAATTCTAATTACTAACAGGTTATTAAAGGTTTAACCAAACAGTGAATAAAGGAGATTAAAATGGAATATTACTCAGAGGGACACAGGGAATCTTTTGTAGTGAGGGAAATCGCTAATGCCTTAATCAGGTAGGACTTCCAAAAGTACACATACTGTATATAAAAAGTCATTGAGTTGTAGAATATATGACGTGCTATACATATCATGGTAAAAAATACAATCGGTATGTAATCTTTAAAGTAGAGAGACTAAGCTACACTTTCTCAATAGATTCCACATATCTCTCATGATTTAATGACTTACAACTATTTTCTGAATTTTTTGCAAAAATGCACAGGGTATGATTGAAAAATGAGGTTGCTATGGTTTGTGTCTAGGTGGCCCCCCAAGCCTCATGCAGTCATGAAGGCAACTGAATCTAGCAATTGTGATTGGCTTATCATCTAGCACTGGGATTGGCAGTGTGAGTGCTGCACCCACGCAGGGGCAGAGCTGGAATACAATATAAGGGTGGGAAGGAGGCGTATTTTTCCCTCTTGCCCTTTTTGCTCTTGTTGCTTGAGGCCACCATGAATGACTGCCCCTCAGTCACATGACCCTGCCTTGGAGTCAGCTGAGTATGGACTGAAACCTCCAACAAACTGTAAGAAATAAACCTTCTAATTTTGGGCATCAGGTATTTTGTCTCAACAATGAGAGCACAGTAACCAAGACAGAATTTGGTACCAGAGAAGCGGGGTCATTGCTATGACTATACCTGATCATGTGGTTCAAGAGCCTTTGAGAATGGTTTGTGGGAAAAGTCTGGAAAAGCTTGGAGATGTCACCTGAAAGAGTGGCACTGGAACAGCTTAGGCTCTTCTGTATGGGAGATTCTGGTCAGAAGACCAGAAGGTTGATAGAAAGTCTGCTGGTAAAGACCAGGCTCGGGCGGTTTCTGCTGGGAAGAAGGACGTATTGGTTGTGGACTCCAGATGATGTGTGTTATGGCTTGGCAGAAAGTTTGTCTGCATTTTGCTCGTGTCCAGAGACTTTGCCTGAGATGGAGATTAAGGGCGGTGGACTGATTAATCTGGCAGAAGAAATTTCAAGGCAGTTGAATGTTAAGGCCGTGGCATAGATATTGTTGGGGGCTTTTAGCCAGATTTATGTTGCAAATCAAGAGCAAAGAGCTCAGCAGGATGATTGAAAATGTTGTGAGTTTGGCCAGAAACAAAGCTCCAGAAGTAAAGCTGTGGACTGTAAAGATAGAGCTGAGATCTCAATTACTAAGCAGGAGCAGGAAAATAAAAAAAACAGCCTGGGGGCATCATAGGAAGTGATGGTGGGTCTCCACCCATTGCAGCCTCAAAGACTTTGCTTTGAGGAGAAAGCTGCAGAGTGCCATGTTCCAGAATGATGGCGGAGACCACATGAGGTTCCAAAATGGTGGCAGTATAATTTGTTCCTCACAATCAGGTTCAGAGTACCCAGTGATCCAGGCACTCGACCCCTACTGCCGAGAGAGGAAACACTGGCTACTGCTCCACCTGGCAACAGACCTTGGCAGCATCCAAGGTGGTGCTGATTTTAGATGCATGGAGAATGCAGGAGTTCTGAGGTTAAAAAGGCTTCCACCCTGATTTCAGAAGTAGGCCTGGGAGGCCAGGTAGTGTGCCCCTGAGAGGGCAGTGTGTGAAGATGTGAGTGTGAAGCCAAAGGAGCAGTGGAGAACCCAGAAGTTTGAAAAAGCCAGGAGCATAGATCATCTAAGGAAAGCTGCAAGGACTGAGCAGAGTGGGCTTAACAGAGAAGCTATGGGAGCTAAAACCCCTGAAAGTACTGTGGAGGTTGAGTCACTCAAGCCTTTCGGAGCTTGCAACCAGATTGCTTTAGGTGTTGAGCATGGAACCCCAGGACTTAATGTTTGCCCTGAGGGATTCTGGACTTCCTTTGGTCCCAAACCTTTGTATCCCATTTGTACCCTTTGGAATGGCAATGCTTATCTTGTGCCATTGTATGTTGGAAGTGTTTAAATCTGTTTTTATTTGTACAGGGGCTTGCAGCTAAGAGTTTGCCTTACATCTCAGAGGAGACTTGGGATGTGGACTTTTCAGCAATTCTGAAATTTTAGGACTTTGGCAACTCTAGGAGATGGACTAAATGTCTTTTGTATAAAGGATGTGCATGAATCTTTGGGGGGCCAGAGGTGGAATGTTATGGTTTGTGTCTAAGTGGCCCCGCAAGCTTCATGCAGTCATGGAGGCGGCTGTATGTAGCATTTGGGATTGGCTTATTGTCTAGTGCTGGGATTTGTGGGGTGAGTGCTGCACCCGCCCAGGGGCAGTGCTAGCATACAATGTAAGGGCAGGAAGGAGGTGTATTTTTCCCTTTTGCCCTTTTCATTCTTGTTGCTTGTGGCTGCTGTGAATGGTAGTCCCTCAGTCATGCCACCCTGCCTTGGAGCCAACTGAGTATGGACTGAAACCTCCAAAAAGCTGTAAGAAATAAGCCTTCGTTTCCCTAATTCTGGGCGTCAGATATTTTGTCTCAACAATGAGAGAAAAGTAACCAAGACAGAGGTAAATGTTTAAATTTTTAAAAATTGCAATAAAAGCACAGTGTCACTAATCCCCCTTAAAAAAACAAAGTGCCCCTTGCCTCAAAAACAATTTTGTTCATTTAGTTTTCATTTTCATTAGTACATGTTTGTAGTACATCATGATTATACTCATCATGGGGATCGAACACAATTATCCCATCGTTCTTGCCACTTTCTGAAGCAGTTCTGGCAATCCTCTTTCATGTCTTTACTTGAGCTGTTGTGGGTGTCTCAATGACCTGAAACAATTCAAAATGTTTACCTTTCACAGTCATTTTGGCTTTGGAAAGAGCCAGAAGTTGCACAGAGCCAGATCTAGTGAATAAGGTAGATGAGGACACACTGCAGTATTTCTACAAGCCTGCCTTTCCATTGATTAACACTTGACAGCAGCATTCAATGTATTTTTTTTTAAATCACACTTCATAAAGACACGAAAGAGGGCTTCCAGAACTGCTTCAGAAGGTGACAAGTGTGACAGTTCACACTGTAATTCTAGCACTGGAGAGGCTAAGGCAGGAAGACCGCCAGGAGTTCAAGGCCAATTTGGGCTACATAGTGAGTTCAAAGCCAGTCTGAGCTACATAGCAAGACCTTGTCTCAAAAAAACAAAAGAAAACAAAGCAGAAAGTGACACAAATGATGGGATAAATATGTTCAAAGGGAAAGGCAGTATTTTCAGGGAGATTAGTACCAACATGTCTTTCACTATAATAAATTTGATTGGCCCTATGTACTCCATAATTATTACTTCTAAATAATGTATATGAATTTGAGTATTCTACTGCTAGGATAAAAAAATACCTAATTCTCAAAAACAACAATATTTAACAATTTCTTCCCCTTTACTATTAAATAACAGATTGACATCTTTATAATTTCTATATATATAGACTAGAAAACTGAGTTTTGCAAATAGTACCTGTACAACAATACATGGATAAAAATACTACATACACACATAGAAAATTGGCAGAATATTTTGTGGTATTTCAAAATTAACAGGCTTCCCAGAAAACATTTCTAGAAAAGACTGACTGGATCACAAGAAATAGAAGAAAATCAACTTTTCTAAATGCATAAGTGAGTCAGAGACATAAGAAGGTGCTTCGCCAATATTCTTATTTAATTCTAAGCATCCTACGTAGGACAGGAATTGTTCCCTTAACAAAGAATTTCAAAGATAAAGATAGAGCAACTTGTATATTCACAGAGCTGACATTCAAAATAAAGATGAATAAAAACCACTAGGTAATTGCCTAGAAATCTTTCAACAGAAGCAAATGCCATTTTCAGTAACAAACTGATGCATGGCAAATATAAGACTGACGAATGATGTATGTCTGATAAAAACACAATAGGCATGAACAGGATGAAAGAATAAACCAAGAAATATAGTCACCCTAATTGTGCACAACTAAATCTGATTGATAAAAGAGTTTGTTCATACTTATGATTATAGCTTAGAGATAAAAAGCACTTCAAATAAGAGAAAGAAAATTTTAAGGATCTATCACATACTATAAAGTTGGGAGGCTTCTAGGAAGACAGAGTAGTAAGCAACAACAAATCAGCCTTTCCAAGATTTGGAATACAGACACTAGAAAATAAGCACTTGGGGAAAGAAAGAAGCAGAGTTGGATCCCTAGGGCCTGGGAAGAATCTGAAGGGAAAACCGGAGCCTACAGAGAAAATGGAGAGATGACCACAACATGGAAAAAGGAAGGGGCAACCCGTATCTTCTTCCAAGCTCCTGGCTCATGGCAGGAGAAAGGAAGATTGAATGTATATATACAGAGACACCCTGAAAGAAAGCTGGTGACGCCAGAGGCCTCCAGAAAGAAACGTGCCACTGCAGTGGAACAGTGGGTGCTGTGTACTACAACAGCTGGCAACTGATTCCAGTCCAAGTGACTGCCCTGTGCCCCAGAAAGTGTGCTTGGTCAGACACCATCTTAGAGAGGAGCCAACTGAGCATGGGACTCAGAGCCGCCACAAGTCAGCCTCAGGGCTCTCCATGGTGAACTACCACAGTGACGGGGTGAGGGACAATCACAGGAGATGTCCATCGTCAGAGAGTCATGGGGAAGCTGACAAGAAACACCCAGAGTGTTATAAGCTAAATTACTCCAGCTCTAATTCCATGCCCAGATATCAAGGTTCAGCCTGAACTTCCATGAATTTCAAAGTCCCAGAAGCAACACCACACTAAAGAACAACAAATACAAACCAGACTCACCTAAACTCAAAGCCCAAATCCAAAAATGCACATCTGACATGAATAAACACTTCTCAGGTGAAGAAATACAAACCACAAATATATGACAAAATGTTCAACATCACTGGTAATTTGAAAAATGCAATTAACACAACACTGAGAATCTATCTCTCTCCAGAAACAATGGCTATCATCAAAAAATCAACCAATAACAAATGCTGGCAAGGCTGTAGGAGAAAACGAACTCTTCTCCACTGTTGGTGGGAGTGTAAAATGATATAACCAATATGGAAATCAGTATGGACATTCCTCAAAAAATTAAAACTAGAGGTTTCATTTGACCCAGGTGCATTCCCCTTCTAGGTATGTCCCTGAAAGAGTTAGGAGCACTGTACCACAGAGATCTATGCATACCCATGTTTATAGCAGCACAATTTATAAAAGCTAAATCTTGGAAACAGCCTGTATTCCCATCAACAAATGAATGGAGAAAGAAAATATATATATAATTCTGTTCTACTCTGCTACAAAGAAGGATAAACTTGAGTCACTTTTAGGTAAACAGATGTAACTTACATTCATAATTTTAAGTGAAATAAATAAGACACAAAAGTTTAAATACTGCATTGTTTCTCTTGTGTGAGAAAACCAAAGGATAACCAAGGAGCAAATTGGAGGATAGATATTGGGAATTAGGAAGGACAAGTTCAAATTGGAAGGGGAATGAGGGAGGGAAGAAAAGGAAAACAGATTTAAAAAACAAAGACTGGAAGGACTAAAATGGAAACAAATCTTCTATATAGGGCAGGGGAAGAAGGGTTGAAGGGAGGAGGAAGAATGGAAAAAGACAACTTAAGACATACTATGTATAGGTACAAATTTCCTAAGATGAATGTAAGTACTGTGTGTGGCAAATATGTTCTAATAGAACATTTTTTTAAAATAAAAAATGTTAAAGTTGGACTTTTAATATGCTACAAAATTTGATAAAATTATTACATCATTTTGTACTAAAATGACTACTTCTATTTAACATCTGACTTATTTCAAAATTTTTGGTATTTAATAAATTCTCTGAAGTACAAATTGTTGAAAATCAATTTGATAGATGTCAAAGTTAAACTAAGCAGATGAAACACAAATGTCTGCTTAAGACACATTAAAATAACAAGGAAGGTACTCATCAGAGACCACATTTTAATACAATTTTGGAAAATGAAAAATAACATAAGTAGTAGCCAACATAATTGCCAGTAAGGAGAAACCTAAAACAAAGCTAGCAATGTTAGGAAGGTCCAAAAACTAATTTTATCTATAAAATAGAGGTCCAAATTATCTCCAAAGAAATAAATCTGAGACTGAAAAAAGAAATAATTTGAGCACATTTCTTAGAGCCTTGGTAATCAATAAGAAATAAAAAATGGTTGCTTCTTTTTTTTTTAATTTTAAAATGAAAAAAGAATAAACACTATACAGAATTTCAAAGCAAAATAATAGGAGATTAACAATATTTAATATATTGCATACTGTTATCTTCAAAGTAGTTGCTCAGATTACAAGATATAGGCATAAAAAATGATCAATGAAAGAACAAATGATTCTTTTGATGAATAGATTAGCAGTACAATTATCTTGTGTGTGTGTGTGTGTGTGTGTGTGTGTGTGTGTGCATGTGTGCGTGTGTGCTGCTATATTGGGTGCACATATATTGTCATGGTATGACATTTTCAATTCTTTTGGGAAAATACCCAGAAGGGGAATAACTGGATCGAATGGGACCTCTAATCCTAGTTTTTTGAGGAATCTCCATACAGTGGTTGCACCAGTCTACACTCCCACCAACAGTGGAGAAGAGTTCCTTTTTCCCCACACTCCCTCCAGGATTTGTTGTTGGTTGATTTTTTAATCTTGGCCATTCTTTCTGGAGTGAGATGGAATCTCAGTGTTGTTTTAATTTGCATTTCCCAAATGACCACTGATGTTGAACATTTTTTCATATATTTATTTGCCATTTGTATTTCTTTCTCTGAGAAGTGTGTATTCATCTCAGATGCCCATTTTTGGATTGAGTCTTTGAATTTGGGGGGCTCGATTTTTAAAAGTTCTTTGTAATTTCTAAATAGAAGTCCTTTGTCTGAGGGACAGTTGGCTAAGTTTTACGCATTCTGTGCGCTTTTTACTCTGTTGGTTTTTTGTGATGTGCAAAAACTTTTTAGTAAGATAAGATTCCAGTTGCTGATTCTTTGAGGTACTTCCCAGGCAGTTTGGGTTTTGCTCATGAACTCTCCGCCTACTCCCCTGTATTCAAGATGGCTACCAACCTTGTCTTCCAGTAGATTTAGTATTTGTTTTAATATTTAGATCTCTGATCCATTACGACTTTATTTTAGTGTATGGTGATATATATGGGTCTAGTTTTAGTCTTTGGCATAAGGAAAGTCAGTTTTTCCAGCACCATTTATTAAAGAGGCTATCTTTCTCCCAGTGAACATGCATGGCCCCATTGTCAAAGATAAGGGAGCTGAGTGTCTTTGCAGTTGTATCTGCATTCTCTAATCTATTCTACCAATCTTCAGGTCTGGGTTTTTTTGCTGGTACCATGCTGATTTTATTGCAGTAGCTTCCTATAATTTGAAATCAGGGATTGTGGTGCTTCCTACCTGCCCTTGTTGCCCAGAATTGTCTTTAATATTCTAGGTCTCCTCTGTTTCCAAATGAACTTTAGGAATGTTTTCTCCAGATCTGTGAGGTATGCTAATGGTATTTTCATCAGGATTGCATTAAATCTGTGTAATAGTTTTGGGAGTATGACCATTTTCACAATGTTGGTTTGTCCTATCCAAGACGAGCAAGGGACATCTTCCCATTTTCTGATATCTTCTTTTTTAGAGTATGATAGTTTTCAATGTATAGATCTTTTACAGTCTTTGTTAGATTGATTCCCACATATTTCATTTTTTTGGATGCTATTGTGAAAGGTGTGGTTTCCCTAATTTTTCTCTCAGTGAGTTTTTTGTTTGTGCACAGGAATGCTATTAATTTTTGAGTGTTTACTTTGTCGTATACAGTTATGCTGCTGAATTTGCTTAACTCTAGCAGTCTTTTGGTAGGGTTTTGGGGGTCTTACATGTAGAGTATCATGTCATCTGAAAATGATAATTTAACTTCTTTTCTATCCTTATTCCTTTTATTTCTCTCTCTTGTCTTAACTGCTCTGGCTAATGTTTCCAAAACTATATTGAATAGCAGTGGTGACACTGGACATCCTTGCCTTGTTCCTGATTTTACAGTGAAAGTTTTCAGTTTTTGTCCATTTAATATGATGTTGGTCTGTCATAGATACCTTCTATCAGATTGAGGTAGAGACGATGTATTCTAATTTTCTCTAGGGTTTTTATAATGAATCCAGTGTTGGATTTTATCAAATGCTTTTTCTGCATCTACTGAGATGATCATGTGATTTTTGTCTTTGGCTCTGTTGATATAGTGTATTATATTTATCGATTTGCACATGTGGAACCATTCCTGTATTCCTAGATGAATTCCACTTGGTCGTGGTGTATAATATTCTTGATGATTTGTATTCTGCTTGCTAGTATTTTATTGAGGATTTTTGCATCTATGTTCATTAGGGAGATTGGCCTGTAGTTCTCTTTTTTGGCAGGGTGTTTCTCTGGTTTTGGTATTAGGGTAATACTTGCTTCCAGGAATGAGTTAGGGAGAACTGCTTTCCTTGAATTTCATTAAAGAGTTTGAGGAGTACTGGTGTTAAATCTTCTCTAAATTTCTTGTAGAATTCAGTCATGAATCTATCAGAACCTGGGCTTTTCTATGTTGATAACTTTTAGTTACATTTTCATTTTAAAAAGCATAAAATCAAGGAAAGTAAAACAGTAAAACCAATCAAAACAAACCAGTGTAAGTGATACAGGACTTCAAAACAATACAAAATTAACAATACTTACCATAATGCCTCTTGTTGTCTTCAAAATAGCTGCAGATACCTTCAGATATAGTAAAAATCAAACAGAACAGAACAGAATAGAATAAAAATAAAACAATGAATGCAATAAAGGATTTCAAAACAAGACAATAGTAAATCCAAAATGGCTACCATAATATATCTTGCCATCTTTGTAACAGCTGTTTATGCCACTGGATATAACAAAATCAAACAAAACAGAACAAAACCCAACCCAACAAAACAATGAAAATGATACAGGACTTCGAAACAAGATAATAGGAAATTAACAATGGCGACCACCTTCAGGAGAACCCCTGCTAGATGCCACACTGCATACCAGTATCCCCTGAATAGACGATCAGACCACTGGCCCTGAATCTGCAAGGTCGGTGAAACACCAAACACCCACAGAATCAAATTTCATTTCATCTCCACAGGTTTCATTGCAGCCTGTGTTTCTCAGAATCAGCTGGTCACGTCGGGGTGGTGGGGACTGGCTCTTCTCATTTGCCAGCCAATGCACTGGAAGGAGCATGGGTCTGGCTGTTCCCCCATTGGTGGTGGCCCATGCATGGCACTGGATCCCAGGGAGGGCTTGCTTCTTGGTGAATCCTTGTTTTCTGCCCCCACAGTTCACGAATGGAGCTGACTCATGGGGAAAGGCTTGGATCTGGCTGTCTCCCCACCACTGGCAGCCCACGCATGGTGCTGGTTCGTAGGGAGGGCTTGCTTCTTGATGAGTCCTTGTTCTCTCTACCAGCAGTCCACAAATGGTGCACTAATTACACTTTCAATTTCATTAACTGATACCGAGTCATTCAAAATTGTATGTTTTTGTTTCAGCTTTGGTAAGTCATACATTTTTAGATATCTGTCCATTTCTTCTGTGTTTTCCATCCTATGTCAGTAAAGATTTTCAAAACAGGTATTGATGATCTTCTGAATTTCCACAAGATCTGTAGTGACTTCACCCTTTTCATTCCTCATTACATGAATTTGAGGTTTTTTTTTTTTCTTTTCTTTTCTTTTCTTGATAAGTTTGGCTACGGGTTTATCAATTTTGCTTATTCTGTCAAAGAACCGGCTCTTCGATTCATTAATTCTTTGTAGTCTTCTTAGTCTCAACTGCGTTAATTTCTTGTCTGATCTTTCTAATTTCCTCCCTTCTACAAGTTTTAGGCTTGACTTGCTCTTCTTTTTCTAGAAGCTTGAGATGCAGTACTAGGTTGTTTATTGTGCTTGTTGTGTTTTCCTGACATGAAAATTCATTGTTATAAATTTCCCTCTTAGGACTGCTTTCATTGCATCCCACATGGTCTGGTATGTTGTATTTGCATTTTCATTTGATTGTAGATATTTTTTAATTTCTTCTTTAATTTCATCTATGACCCACTGGTTGTTCAGGAGGGTGTTATTTAATTTCCACGTGCTTATGGAGTTTTTGCAGTTTCTTTTGCCATGCATTTCCATTTTCATTGCACTACAGTTACATAATATGTATGGGATAATTTCAATTCCTTTGCATTTATTTAAACATATTCTATGGACCAGTATATGGTCTATCTTAGAGAATATCCCATGTGCAGCTGAGAAGAATGTGTATTCTGATGTTGGGTGGAACACTATGTAAACAATAAGTCCATTTGTTCACATGTTTGATTCAATTCTGTTATTTCTTTGTTGACTTTTTGTCTAGTTTATCTATCTCTTTGTGACAATGGGAACACTGGTTACTTTTAAGGAGTAACAGGGCAATGACCTGCTCATTTTGTTGTAAGATTTGTAGAACTATTTCACTTTCTAAATCCATGTACATAATGAATATTTAAGAAAACTTTTGAGGGAATCTTACTAATGTGTATAAAAGATTTTAAAAGAAATTAACATATCAAATTTAAGTAAGACTAAAATATCACTTTAACACTACTTAAGTAATACTTAATCTGTAGTCTGAAGTAAGAGGTCTTGTCATACACACACACACACACACATACACATCCTAGGTTACCTTCAAGTAACCTAATGACACTAAACCTATTTTCTCATTTACTAAGCAAAGCCAAAGGAACATCAAAGAAGAAAAATCATCTCCCAAGTTCTATCCACCTTTAAAAATATGATGGCAGAATAACTCTAAGTGAATGTTTCATTTGATTAAATCTATCATCTCCATACTTCTTTGGCTTACCACACCAACATTCATCCACATGTCACCCCAACCTTTTCAATTCTGTTTGTACTACTGATTTGGCTATTATTTTAACAGAAGTTTTTTTTTTAAAAAAAGCCTCAGCCAACCAAAATATGCATCAATTCAAGCTTTCACTTTAGTGGAATATACATTAATTGAATGTATATTTTAAGAAAAAATAGCTGATGTTTATTGTATCACTTACTAATAAGTATTGGCATCATCAAAAACTATACATATCAGCTATCCTTTACTGAGTACACAGACACAGAACAAAGAAAATACATAGCATTTTTTACATAATTTTATTTTTAAAAAGTAAACTAAAGGAAAATGCAATACAGCCTCAAAAAACCCTCAGTCTATACACTTTATTCTCATTCTTGAAATACTTTATTTTTTTTATTTAAGAGAAAATAGATACAGAAGATAGAAACAAAAATCAAAAAAGACAGACAAACAACAAGAACAGATTTGATACGATAACATTGTAGGTTTACACATTGAGGTGGTTGAAGTTTGACAGTAGTTACAATATTGCATTTCGTTACCTTCATAGGGGTTGGTCATATTGACAGATATAGACATGTAAGATTTATCAATTCAGGTATATTAACTTTTCTTTTTCAATAGCTATTGTATTTAGTAATACGGTTTTTTTTAACTGTCTTATTTATGCATATTTATAAATTTATGTCTTTTTTCTTTTCTCTTCCTTCCTTCCTTTCCCCTTAGAATACCTCTTGTTATCATTGAAATAACTACCCATAACATCAGGTCTAATATGATCAAGCAAAATAATTCAGAGTGAAACCAATAAAGCATATAAGAATGGTCATACATAAGAGAAACAAAAA
>RJWM01009439.1:0-58702 GCA_004363535.1 Dasyprocta punctata | reverse complement strand
TGGCTATAAGTAACCATTTTAAAGATGATACACAATATTGCAACCATTGTCAAGTTTGTATCATCTGGTTTTGTAAACCTTCAATGTTACTGTTGTGCATTTACTCTTCTCGTTTGTTTGTCTCTTTTGCTTGTTCTTTGTTATATATGTCTTTTTTTCTTCACTTAAATAAATAAAATAAAAATAAAAAAATAAAATTTAAGAATGAGTTCTAGGAACAACAGAGATTAATAACGAAATATATTTATCTGGGGGAAAGCAAGTTTTAATCTGAGAGAGACATGTTGTTCTGATTGGGTTGCTGAGGACCTTAACCCTTCTAGATATTTTCATAGAGCAAAATCATGAAGTTAAGTGGACCCAAAGTGGGAAAATATTGGGAATCACAGGGTGGACATGAGGTGGGACAAAAATATGGTCCACCAATACTACTATGAGCATAATTGCTCAGGTAATATTGATTAAATTGGGATTAAATGGAAAGGTAAGTCACATAGCAAGCAGGCATGAAACAGAAACGGTATTTTCCTGAAGAGGTTTGTTCACTGGCTCTTCCTGCCTTTTTTTGTCAGTACTGGGGATCGAACTCACAACCTCATGCCTGCCAAGCAGGCACTTAAGACACTGAGCCAAGCTCCTGGCCCTCCTGGCTTTTTAAAAGTGATTGACACCTATTTAATATATCAGGCAGACTTCCAGGAAGATGGCAAAGCAGTAAGCAGTAGAGAAAACAGCCTCTCTGAATGTTACCATCCAGATGCTGGTGTATAGCATCATGAGGAAGACAAGAAGTAGGGAAGTGGGTCCCTTGGACCCAGAAAGAATCTGAAGTTTGAATTGAAGCTCACAGAGAGAGTGAAAAGAAAAGCATCAATGAAGAAAGAAGGCAGTAACTGGTGGCACTTTCTCCCTGAGATGGGACTCACTGCTCAAGAAGAGCTCTTCAAACCTGTGGATGCATAATCATGGTGACAGTGATGACTGGTAATCCCAAAGCCCTCTACAGAGAGACACAGAGGAGTAGAGGGGAGCAGTGGATGTGGAGGACTGCACTGGTTGACAGTGAGTGCAGAGGACTTAGTCCTCTTGCAGAAGACAGTCATTAGCTGGGAGCAATTTTGGAGACAGGCCAGCTGAGCTCAGAATCCAGACCTGCTGCTGGCTTCATTGAGCATCTCCCAGCTGGGCTCAGACCTGTGGAAATTGTTAGACTGCAGTAAACCCAATGAGTCTGGTCTTGGGGCAGGCCTGCTAAGATTATCCAGTGCCCTGCCCAAAATCTACTGCTGGCTTGGTGGGATAGAGCAGCATGATACAGGACTCTGTCTTTGCAGGTTGTTTACTAGAGAAATCAGAGAGAAATCTGGAAGTAGCCTGTTTGTTTATCTTTTTCTTGTTCTTTTTTTCTTTATACTTCATTATTTTTATATCAGTTTGAAAGTGCTTCCTAACTTCTTTGTGAATGTGGTTCTTTTCTGTTCTTCCTTTTACCTCTTCCATGTCTCTTTTCCTTCAATCTTCTGCACCAGTTTCCCAAAGTTGTCATGATCTCCCTTTGTCCTCCAACCTTACTTCTAATCTCTTTGCCTTCTTCCACTTCTCTATTTTCTCCTTAATCCATTTTAAATTTTAATCCTCAGGGGCAAAATTGACACATTAAGAGCTTATATGTTGCATATAATTCTCTGGTTTGCTTTACATTTTGTTATATAATCACAAATTTAGTTCATGTGGTTAAAAGTTGCAAATTAAGGGTTAGCTCAGTTTGTTGCTTTCTAGGTTGTGTTTGATGGTATTGCTACCACTATAACCACAATTCACATAACTGTTCTAAACAGCTGTTGGTCCTGGTATTCCATGACTGAGATTGACTAATGGTTACAGAAAATAATGTGGCACAGTGCCAAAGAAGGAGGAATGGGGCCAAACAAGCAACAACTTCTCATCTCCAACAAATTGAAGAGGTAAGTTTTTCCAACATGCTTAAACTCAAAAACTAGCTGCATATGGAAGACACCTCAGAAAAGTAGCCACAATCTAGGGATTCTAAATACTAGCAATAAAGCAACCCACCATAGGCAATTTATAAGCATTGCCCCAGGAATTAAACTAAAAAAAGGAAGAAAAAATGAAAAGACACCTAAACAAAATGAAACCCCAGACATATACTTCACCAAATGCAAATCCAAGGGGCAATGAAGTGAGACAATTTGAAAGCCCCCCACCAGGTCTCTCTGCATTAGTAACAACAAGGCACTTGAATGAAGCGCTGGAAAAAATGAATTCAGAAATAAGCTCTCAGACAACTACAGAGATTATGAAAATATACAGCGTGTTGTGTGACATTAGAGCAGACAGACAAAATAATAAATGAGGTTAGGAAAATTATGGAAACAGCATAGGAAAGAAAAGGAATCCATAAAGCAAATTCAAACATATATCCAAGAGAATAAAATCTCCACTGAAAGTACTTGAAGCAGATTAGGCCAATGTGAGGGCAGGAATTCATATATTGAAGATAGGCTTGCAGTTAGTGACCAGAAAAGAAAGATTTCTCAAAAATAGCAAAAGACCATGAGAAGTCAACCCAGCAGGTTCTAGATGAGACAAAGAAGAATAACATAAGTTGGATTGGAGTGAATGAAAAGGCAGGAGGTACCACAAATGATATTTAAAAATTTTCACAAACATCATGACAGGAAATTTTCCTGCTATAGAAAAAGAATTTGACACACATACAAATGAGACATATAGAACTCAAATTAGCAATGATCAAAAAAATCTATAGCCAAGCATATCATAGTCAAGATTCCTCAAACTCACAACTCTCCTCTTATCTCATTCTTCCAAGTGCTGGGATTAAAGGCATGCACCACCTTGCCCAGCTCTGACACCTATTATTCTGAAATTATTTTTCTTTGTATCATCTTGCAGCTGCTGAATTGTAATTTCCTGGTTCCTTGTTATTTTTAAGAGATCTTTCCTTTCACAATTATAAGGTGCACACCGGCCTTCAAGGTCTGAAAGTCTTGAAGTTTAGTTTCTTTCAAGCAGTTTTGCCATCTTTCAATGGAGTTTTTAATTTCTTGGATATCTCTTTCAATCTGTTTCATGCATTCTAAGTCTCTCATATTGTTCATTCACAGTTTCTCTCATTTTCATATGCTCCTCTATTTTTTATCTATGTCTTCTTTAGAGACTCTTAGCAACTATTTTGTTATTTTTTTCATTTCTTCTTTTACCTGAGTTAGTATTTCTGTTCTAATTTCTTTTATAGCCTCATGAAGTTGTTTCTTTATTTCAGTTGCCATCACTTCAGAAATTTCAGGTGTGCAACTCCCAATATCTTCTGTGTTTACATCTTCCTGGACTTGCTCTGCTTGGGTTGGAGTCCAGAGAATGCCTTTTGCTTCTTTGTCTTGACATTTTCCTAAGTTCTTCCAAGCAAGCAGATAGTGAGGTCCCAGGCACTTCCCACATTTGTTACGTTGTCTCCAAAGTGTGACTCAGTCTCCTGTCCAGTGCTGGCTATGGGTATCAAATGATGGCCACTGGGTGTGCTAATGCAGGGTTGGATGCTGTTTTTTCCTGCCTGTGTTGGTTATCTGAGTTTGGAAGTGTTCAGGATGGCTGCTGGAGTGTGTGTAGGGACAGGGCCCATCACTGCCTCCCAGACCTGAGCTGGTTACCAGCTGGAAGTGTCCCCTGATGGCAGCTAGAGTTCACATGGGGGCAGGACCTGCCGCTGCCTCCCAGACCTGAGCTAGTTACCAGCAGGGAGCATTCCTCAATCAAAAAGATATAAATTCCTGAATAAATCAATATGGAATCAATGAAATTGAAGATGTAATTAAAAACTTACTAACAAAGAAAAGCCCAAGCCCTGGTGCATTCACTGCTGAATTCTACAAGAATTTTAGAGAAAAACCTAACACTATTACTTCTCAAACTCTTTAATGAAATTGAAAGGGAAGCAATACGTCCAAATTCATTCCTGGAAGCAAGCATTATCCTGATGCCCAAACTAGAGAAGGACCTAACAAGAAAGACAATTACAGACCAATTCCCTAATTTTGATGCAAAAATCCTCAATAAGATGCTATCACACAGAATGCAGTAAACCATCAAGAAGTTTATATACCATGATCAAGTGGGATTCATCCTAGTAATGCAGGGATGTCTCAACATCATAAATTCATAAATATAATAAACCATATTGACAGAGCCAAGGACAAAAATCATATGATCATCTCAATCAATGCAGAAAAAGCTTTTGACAATGTGCAGCACCCATTCATGGTAAAAACCCTTCAGAAAATTGGAATAGATGATCTTTATCTCAATCTGATAAAAACCATATATGACGAACCAACAGCCAACATAATAGTAAATGAACAAAAACTGAAAGCCATTTCTCTGAAATCAGGAACAAGACAAGGCTGTCCAGTGGCTCCACTCTTATTCATCATAGTCCTCAAAACTTTAGCCAGAGCAATTAGATAAGAGAAAGAAATAAAAGGAATAAATGTAGGAAAGGAGAAAGATAAACTATTTTTATTTGCAGATGACATGATACTCTACATAGAAGACCCCAAAAACTCTACCAAAAGACTACTCAGTTTAATAAGCAAATTTAGTAGCATAGCTGGATACAGAGTCATCATTCAAAAATCAGTAACTTTCCTGTACACGAATCACAGTCACTGAGAGAGACGTCAGGGAAACAACACCTTTTAAAATAGCATCCAAAAAAATGAAACACCTAGGAATAAATCTAATAAAGTATGTAAAAGATCTCTACATTGAAAACTACAGTACTCTGGAAAAGGAGATTGAAGAAGATATTAGAAAATGAAGATCTATCCCCATGCTATTGGGTAGGAAGAACCAATGTAGTGAAATAGCCATACTTCCAAAACTGTTATACAGATTCAGTGCAATTACAATCAAAATTCCAATAGCATATCTCAGAGAATTAGAGAAAAATTTCCTAAAATTCATCTGGAACCAGAAGAGAGCTTGAGTAGCAAAAGCAATCCTGGTCAACAAAGACAAGACAGGGGGCATCACAATCCCTGAGTTGAAATTATACTATAGAGTTACTGTTATAAAAACAGTACGGTACTCACAAAAAAAAAAAACAGACCTGAAAGTCAATGGAATAGATTAGAATATGCAGAAACAGCTCCAGACACATTAAGCCATGTTGTGTTTGACAAGGGTGCCAAACATATTCACTGGAAGAAAGATAGCCTGTATCATAATTGACGCTGGAAAAACTGGCTCTTCACATGCCAAAGATTAAAACTGGACCCATATCTTTCACCATGTACTAAGCTAATATCAGAATTGATCAAAGGTCTTAGTATTAAAACAGAAACATCAAATCTGCTGGAAGGTACAGTGGGTAAAACTCTTGAAGACATCAGTGTAGGCAAAGACTTTATGAACAAAACACCAATTTCACAGGAACTATCACAAAGAATCAACACCTGGGATCTCATCCTACTGAAAAGTTTTTGCACAGCAAGAGAAACCAACAACTGAGTGAAGATACAACCCACAACATGGAAGAAAATGTTTGCCAGTTGTTCCTCGAAGAATTACTATCATGAACATGTAAAGAAAGAAATCAGCCCCCCCAGATTTAAAGACCAAATTCCAAAAATGGGCATCTGAGATGAAGACACACTTCTCAGATGAAGAAATAGAAATGGGAAATAAACACGCGAAAAACTGTTCAATATCACTGGTGATTTGAGAAATACAATTTAAAACAATATTGAGATGCCACCTTATCCCAGAAAGAATGACTAGTATCCAGAAATCAAGCATTAACAAATGCTGGAGGGACTGTGGGGAAAAAGGAACCCTTCCCCACTGTTAGTGGGAATGCAGACTGGTGCAACCACTGTGGAAATCAGTGTGAAGATTCTTCAAAATACTAAGATTAGAGGTCCCATTAGATCCAGCTATTCTTCTGGGCATCTTCTCCCAAGAATTAAAAACATCATACCACAGTGATATATGCACACCCATGTTTATAGCAGCTCCATTTGTAATAGCTAGATCTTTGAAACAACCTAAATACCCATCCACTGAGGAATGAATAAAAATGATGTGGTATTTTTATACAATGGAGTACTACTCAGCTAAAAAGAATGATAAACTGGAGACTTTTATAGGTAAATGGATGCAACTTGAAACCATACTCATAAGGGAAATAAATCAGACACACATGTGTAAACATCATATTGTCTCTCTAGTGTGAAAATATGAATGGAACAACATATGATATGTGTAGGTATATATAAGTATATAAACAACTAGTTATAATAGTTATACTACTGATTCCACTGAGTTCACTGAAGAAGATTTGTGCTGGTATTGTTCAGACAATTGAATACAGATGTTTTATATTCTGGGTGAATGATTTGGAGATAACAATGCACAATGTATGTACAATTGTTGCTCCATTTGACGTGATTTTAAATTTAGTTTTAGTTTTTTTCTTTTTTCTCCTTGAAATAAAATGGATTTGAAAAAAATAGAATATCAATCACTGTTGTTTATCCTTAAGGGTATTATGTGGGTGCATTCATTTCATCTTTTGTATTAAGATCTGGCCCTCAGTGGATCTGTATGTGTGTCTCCCACAGTTGCAATGTATTCAGTCTTCTGCACTGGCTCCTGTGTGGGCCTTGCCCTGTTTGATTGCCTATAATATTTTTACATAACTTAGCTGTCTATAACACTGTAGTACTTTTTAAATTATAGTCACTGGTTGATTTTTATTTGCTAATGCACATATACAGGCCCATGTACTATATGTGCTGTTAGATAGGTAGAGAAGAGGAGAGAGAAGGCAAGGATGTGAGAAAAATGAGGAAGTGAGGAGAAAAATATAGAAAGGAAAGAAATCCAAAAATGAAAGAGAAAATGCATTAAAAGAGGGAGCAGGATAAAGGAGAAAACTTTAAAAACAGAGTAAATCATAAAACAATATCAATAAAGAGGGCCAATCAGAGGAAAAGTAAAGAGGAATCAATATAACTCAGAAGAAAGAAGCAAGGAAAAAACCTTCACAAAGTTGTATCATTAACCCATTGTGTTCACACAACTATCTCTACAATGGAGTCCCAGTCTGATTGTGAGCAGCCTTGTGGACCTCTTAATTGCCTGCCTAAAGTGATGACACTTGTTGCTGCCTCTGTATACTGGCTACAATTTGAGCTCTGGGCATGGCCTACTGCGGGCCTCTATTATAGTCGCAAGGTCCAATTTCTTCAATCAGTTTGGAAGGAAGAAAACATGGCTTAATTTGTCTGATTTCCATTTCCCTCCTTCTCCATAGACTTCTGCCAGGAATCTCACACCCTTGCTCCACTTACTGTTTGGCATGCATTATGTTTGTTTCTGTCTTCCCTGCTTGTCTAGTATATGGCCAGAAGTCCTTTGGATCAGGCACTATTCTCCATCTTTCCACCCACAATCATCTGTTTTTCTCTCAATAACTATGCTATGAGATCCAACCATAGAACCTGGGGCAGCCTCCAGGCTCAATAGAGGGCTACCTTTGCCAGTACAGGGGCTGGAGCAGAAAATTAAGGTGTCTTGGGCCTTTCTCATGTTTGGGGAAACAATAGAACAGTGACTGATCTGTTCTGGTTCTGCTGAGTCACCCTCTGACCTGGACTCCAATCTCCATCTCTCCTCTCACAGATGTTTCCTGCTCCACTGTTGGTGGGAGTGTAGACTGCTTAAACCACTGTGCAAATTCCTCAAAATACTAGGATTAGAGGTCCCATTCGACCCAGATATTTCCTTTCAGAGTATTTACTCAGAGGAATTAAAAACATCATACCACAGCGATATATGGGCACCCGCATTTATAGCAGCACAAATTGTAATAGCCAGATCTTGAAAACAACCCAAATGTCCATCAACAGGAATGGATGAAAATGGTGTGGTATTTTTATATAACAGAGTACTAATCAGCTATTAAGAAGGATAAAATCAAAGCTTTTATAGGAAAATGGATGCACATTGGGACTATGCTCCTAAGTAAAATAAATCATACTCACATGTGTAAACACCATATTGTCTCCCTAGTGTAAGAAACTGAAAGACTAAATAAGATCCAAAATCTACACTAGATATTGTGAAAGCAAAAGAAACTGTTCTAAGGGAAAGAACAACTGGGATGAGGGAAAGGAGAAAAGAAGAAAAGAAAAAGAAAAAAATGTAAATATGTATATATACACAAGATAGCTAAGATAAGTAGTACAGTTGTACTACAAATTCTATTAGTCCAAGGAAAGGAACAGTTAGAGCTCATATTGTTTGAACAATTCACATGCCTATATCTGCTAATCTGAACAAATCTTTTGAAGATAACAACATGAACTATAACAATTATTCTTAAATTCAAATTATCTTGCTTTGAAATCCTATATAGCTATTGTTTTGAATTTTTTGTTTGTTTTTTATTTTATCCATTTTTTTGGCTTAAAAAAATGGCACTGTCTTTGTGTGCTGATTTTGTATCCTGATTGCTGGCTTTGGTTATCAACTTTAAGAGTCTTCTGGTGTAGATTTTGGAAACAACCCAAGTGCCCATCAATCAAAGAATGGACAAAAAAGATGTGGTATTTTTATACAATGGAGTACTACTCAGCTATTAAGAAAGATTGCATTGAGACTTTTGTAAGTAAATGTTCACGACTTGAGACCATACTCATAAGTGAGATAAATCAAACCCACATGTGTAAATACCGTATTGTCTCCCCAGTGTAAGAAACAGAAAAGTATATATGATCCAAAATCTATAATTAATACTACGTAAGGGTAAAAAACAGCTCAAAGAGCAAAAGTAATTGGGAAGGGAAAAGGCAGAAAGAGAAAAGGAAAGAGGAAAAGATATAAACCTGTATATATGTATATGTAAGATAACTAAAACGAACACACTGCTGAATGTATTCGTTATTGAGAAAGAACAATTAATACTCACATGATTAGATCAATTTTACATGTCTATATCTGTTAATGTAAGTAACCATTTTAAAGATAATGATACCCAATATTGCAACCATTGTCAAGTTTCTATCATCCAGTTTTGTAAACCTGCAAGGTTACTGTTGTGTATTTATTCTAGTCGTTTTTTTGTCTCTTTTGCTTGTTGTCTTTGTTTTATATGTCTTTTTTTCTGTTTTTTTCTTCACTTAAAAAAAAAGAGTCTTCGGGTGTAGTTTTTTTTTTTCATTTAAGAGAAAAAAGACACATATAAGAAAGACAAAAAGCAAAAGAGACAAATGACAACAGCAAATCCACAGCAGTAACATTATAGGTTTACAAAACAAGATGACAGGAATTTGAAAATGGTTGCAATATTGTGTATCATTACCTTCAACACGGTTGTTTACATTAACAAATATAGACATGAAAAATTGATCTAATCATATGAGTAATAACCATTCTTTCTCAGTAACTTATACATTCAGCAGTATAGTCATTTTAGCTATCTTACATATAAATATATACAGAGTTTTGTCTTTTTCCTTTTCCCTTCCTTCTTTCTTCCTTTTCCCTTTCCCAATTACTTTTGCTCTTTAAATAGTTTCTCACCCTTACACAGTATTTATTGTATATTTTACATAATATGTACTTTTTCAGTTTCTTACACGAGGGAGACAATACAGTATTTACACACGTGAGTTTGATTTATCTCACTTATGAGTATGGTCTCAAGTCATGTCCATTTGCTTATAAAAGTCTCGATGCAATCTATCTTGATCGCTGAGTAGCACTTCACAGTATAAAAATACCATATCTCTTTTATTCATTCATTGATTGATGGGCACTTGGGTTGTTTTGAAGATTTGGCTGTTATAAATTGGTTTGCTATAAATATGGGTGCAAAAATATAACTGTGGTATGATGTTTTCAGTTCTGGGAAAATGCACGGAAATGAGATAGCTGGGTCAAATGGGATCTGTAATCCCAGTTTCTTGAGGAATCTCCACACTGATTTCCACAGTGGTTGCACCAGTCTACACTCCCACCAACAGTGAAAAGAGTTCCTTTTTCCCCACAGCCCCTCCACAATTTGTTGTTGCTTGATTTTTTAATCTTGGCCATTCTTTCTGGAGTGAGATGGAATCTCAGTGTTGTTTTAATTTGCATTTCCTGAATGACCATTGATGTTGAACATTTTTTCATATATTTGCTTGCCATTTGTATTTCTTCCTCTGAGAAGTATGTATGCATGTCGATGCCCATTTTTGGATTAGGTCCATGAATTTTAGGAGCCTGAATTCTTTTAATTCTTTATGTTTTACATAGAAGTCCTTTGTCAGATGGACAATTGGCTAAGATATTTTTCCAGTTCGTGGGTTTTCTTTTCACTCTGTTAGAGATTTCCTTTGACATGCAAAAACTTTTTAGTGAGATGAGATCCCAGTTGCTGATTCTGGGAAGTGTTTCTCGTGCAATTTGATTTTTGTTCATGAACTCTCTGCCTACTCCTATGTCATCAAGATTTTTACCTACTCTGTCTTCTAATAAGTTTAGTGTCTGTGTTTTAATATTCAGATCTTTGATCTATTTTGACTTTATTTTAGTGCACGGTGATAGGCATGGATCTAGTTTTAGTTTACGGCATATAGAAAACTAGTTTTTCCAGCACCATTTGTTAAAGAGGCTGTCTTTCTTCCAATGTACGTGTTTGGCCCCTTTGTCAAAGATGAGGTGGCTAAGTGTGTTTGTAGTTGTGGCTGTATCTTCTAATCTAGTCCATTGATCTTCAGGTCTGTTTTGATTCAAGTACCATGCTGATTTTATCACAGTAGCTTTGTAGTATAGTTTCAAGTTGGGGATCGTGATGCCTCCTGCCTTCCCTTTGTTGCCCAGAAATGCGTTTGCTATTCTAGGTCTCTTTTGGTTCCAGATGAATTTCAGGAATGCTTTCTCTAGCTCTGTGAGGTAGGCAAGTGGTATTTTGATTGGGATTGCATTAAACCTGTATGACAATTTTGGGAGAATGGCCATTTTCATGATTTTTATTCTTCCTATCCATGAACAGGGAATATCTTTCCATTTTCTGAAATCATCATTGATTTCGTTTTTCAGAGTAATGTAATTTTCTCTGTATAGATCTTTTACTTCCTCTGTTAGATTGATTCCTAAGTATTTCATTTTTGGGGATGTTATAGTGAAGGGTATTGTTTCCCTTATTTCTCTCTCAGTGACTTTGTTGTTTGTGTACAGGAATGGTATTGACTTTTGAGTGTCGACATTTTAACCAGCAACATTACTGATTTGGTTGTTACATCTAGAAGTCTTTTAATGGATTTTTGGGTGTCATCTATGTAGAGTATCATCATCTGCAAAGAGTGATAATTTCACTTCCTCCTTTCCTATCCTTATTCCCTTTATTTCTTTCTCTTGTCTGATTGTTCTGACTAATATTTCGAGAACTATATTGAATAGGAGTGGTGATAATGGACATCTTTGTCTTGCTCCTGATTTTAGGTTGAAAGCTTTCAGTTTTTGTCCATTTAGTAAGATGTTGGCTGTTGGTTTATGATACATGGCTTTAATCAGGTTGATGTAGAGACCATCGATTCCAATTTTCTGTAGCTTTTTATCGCGAATTGGTGTTGGATTTTGTTGAAAACTTTTTCTGCATCTATTGAGATGATCATGTGATTCTTGTCCTTGGCCCTGTTGATATGGTGTATTACATTTACTGATGTGCGTATGTTGAGTCATCCCTGTATTCCTGGAATGAATCCCGCTTGATTATGGTGTATAATCTTCCTGATGACATGCTGTATTCTATTTGCCAGTATTTTATTGAGGATTTTTGCATCTATGCTCATTAGGGAGATTGGCCTGTCATTTTCTTTTTTGGTTGGGTCTTTCTCTGGTTTTGGTATCAGGGTAATACTTGCTTCCAGTAATGAGTTTGGGAGACTTACTTCCCTTTCAATTTCAATGAAGATTTTGAGGAGTGTTGGCATTAAGTCTTCCCTAAATTTCTTGTAGAATTCAGAAGTGAATCCATCAGGACCTGGACTTTTCTTTGTTGGTAAGATTCTAATAACATTTTCAATTTCATTAGCTGAAATTGGGTTATTCAGGAGCTTTACATCTTCTTGATTCACCTTTGGTAATTCATAGGTTTCTAGGAATCTGTCCATTTCTTCTATGTTATCAACCTATGTGAGTAAAGGTTTTTGAAGTAGGTGTTGATGATCTTCTGTATTTCCACAGGGTCTGTAGTGATTTCACCCTTTTCATTTCTTATTGCATGAATCTGAATTTTTTCTTTTCTCTTTTTGATAAGGTTGGCTAGTGGTTTATCAATTTTATTTACTCTTTCATAGAACCAAGTCTGCAATTCATTAATGCTTTTGTATTGTTTTCTTAGTTTCAGTTGAATTAATTTCTGCTCTGATCTTGATAATTTCCTCCCTTCTTTGGACTTTGGGCTTGACTTATTCTTCTTTTTCTAGAAGTTTGAAGTGCATCATTAGGTTGTTTATGTGTGTTCTTTCCATTTTTCTCATGTGGAAGTTTAGTGACATAAATTTCCCTGTGAGCACTGCTTTCATTGTGTTTCACAGGTTCTGGTAATTTGTATTTGCATTTTCATTCAATTGTAGATATTGTTTAATTTCTTCTTTAATTTCTTCTGTGAACTATTGATTGTTTAGCACAGTATTATTTAATTTCCATGTGTTTATGGGGTTCTTGTGAGGTTTTTTTTTCATTCATTTCCAATTTTACCACCCTGTGGTCAGATGATATGCATGGAATTATTTCAGTTCCTTTGCACTTAAGCATGTTTTGTGGACCAGTATATGATCTATTTTAGAGAATGACCCATGTGCAACTGAGAAGAATGTGTATTCTGATGTTGACGAGTGGAGCACTTGGTACACATCTACTAGGTCCATTTGTTCACAAGTTTGATTCAGTTCTGTTATACTTTTTGTTGATTTTTGGTTTCATTGATCTGTCTCTCTGTGACAGTGGGGTGTTAAGGTCCCCTGTTATAACTGTACTATTGTTAACTTGGTTTTCCATGTCTATTAAGAAGTGTCTTACATAGTTGGGTGCTCCCATATTCGGTGCATATATATTTATGTTTGTAAT
The DNA here is from genome assembly GCA_004363535.1 of Dasyprocta punctata. Lineage (NCBI taxonomy): Eukaryota > Metazoa > Chordata > Mammalia > Rodentia > Dasyproctidae > Dasyprocta > Dasyprocta punctata. Next base: position 45,544 of record RJWM01009439.1, on the reverse strand, counting down.
CTCTTCCTCTTGAAGTTTTCCTCTAACAAGTATGTAGTGACCTTCTTTATCTCTTTTGATCATTCTCAGTTTGAAGTTCACATTATCTGCAAACATAATAGGTACCCCTGATTTTTTCTGGGTTCCTGCTACCTGGAGTATTGCTTTCCATCCTTTGATTTTTGGTCTGTGGGTTTCCTTTTGAGTTAAATGTGTTTCTTGTACACAGCATATTGTTGGATTTTGTTTGTTAACCCACTCTGCCAGTCTGTTTCTTTTTATTGGTGAGTTGAGACCATTTATGTTGATTTATACAACTGATGTGCACTGACTAATCCCTTTCATGATATATGTCTGTTGTTGTTTTTCTACTTTTTCTGTTTAATTGTTTGCCCTGCTAATTGGTTTCCTTTTGTTGTTGTTCTTAATATTGTAGTTTTGTCTCTTTATAGTGTGTCTTTCAGTACTCTTTGTATTGTTGGTTTTGGTGGCCATAAATTTCTTCAGTTGTTCTTTGTGATGAAAGTATCTTATTTCTCCATCAGTTTTTAAAGATAGTTTTGCAGCATACATCAATCTGGGTTGAGAGTTGTTTTCTTTCAGGATTTGAAATACTTCACTCCATGTTCTTCTTGACTGAAGGTTTGTGTTGAGAAGTCTTCCATGATTCTGATAGGCTTTCCTTCATAGGTGATCTGTTTCTTTTCTCTGACAGCTTTTAGTATTTTGTTCTAGTGCTATATTTCTGATATCCTAATTATTATATGTCTGGGTGAAGATTTATTCGGGTTATGGTTAATTTGGGTTCTATATTCCTCACTTACCTGTATATCAGATTCTCTTCCCATATTTGGAAAATTATCTGCTATTATGTCTGCAAATAGTCTTTGCAGGTCATTAGTATTGACCCCTGCTTTTTCATTGACGCCTATTAATCTTATGTTATTTCTCTTGGCATCATCTTGCAGCTGTTGAATTCTTGTTTCTTGGTTCCTTGTTAGTTTTAAGAGATCTTTTCTTTTGTGGTCATAAGCTTCCATGTTGTCTTGAAGGTCTGAGATTCTATCTTCAGCTTCATTCAAGTGGTTTTGCAAATTTTCCATGGAATTTTTCATTTCCTGAATTTCCCATTGAATCTGTTTCATGAATTCTATTTGTGTCTTATTTTGTTCATTCAAGGTTACTATCTTTTTTATGTTCTATTTTTTTATCTTGATCTTCTTTAGATACACACAGCATTTCTTAATGATTATCATTTCATTTTTTAGCAGAGAGATTATTTCTTATTTGAGTTTCTCTATAACTTAATGTAGTTTTTTTTTTTACTTCATTTGCTATCATTTCAGAAAATTCAGTTGTGTGACTCCCAGTGTCTTCCATTTCAGTGTCTCTTGGGTTTGTTCTCAGTGGGCTGGGGGATTGAGACTCTCTCTTGGATTGTCATTTTGTCATTTTCTTCTGGGACCTGTGTGGCCGGGCAGGCAGCCTCTTGATGGATTGCAGTGGAACACTGTTCTGGGTAGAACTTCAATCCTCCAATATCTCCATGGCTAGCCAGGGCACACCCCCAGATTATGGTGCTGGACCCTTGTGTTCTGTGGTCTGTGAGGCTGTCTGTGTGTTCCACTGATGTACTTTGTTGGGTTACTCTGGGACGCTGGGCTGGACAAAGTTTGTATCCTCCTTGTAGCTAGCAGGGTCACACCCCTGGAGCTTGTTGTTGGGGTTTAGAACCTGGCTGGGTCACTGGCCTGGGCAGTGCTCAATCCTCTGTGCAGCTAGTGAGGGCTCACTCCTGGAGTGTGTTGATGGACCCTCCACCTTACAGGGTGGGGGTTGGAACCTCCAGGACTCAGGTGGCTAGGTGGGGTGCACTTTGGAGTGTGGCACCACCAGGACCTTGCATCTGGCTGCCAGAAAATCATTTCACATTTAAATTATAACTAGATCTTGTAGAAAGTCTAGTGGCTTGACCTGTGGGCCTGCTATGGTATGTGATAATATAATTCTGTGTGCCTCTTGTCATGGTTGAAGCCTCAATCGTCTCATTAGGCTGTGATACCCTGGGGCAACACTGCACCAGTCGAAGACATTCTGGTTTCTTGAGAACCCCAGTAGTAATAAGGTTTCACCTTAGAGAAAGGAAAACTCTTTAAAGTTCCTTCTCTCCTCACCACCCTCAATTTAAAGATCTTCATTAGCATAAGGTCATGGTCACCACCACTCTATGAGTCATTTAATAATCCATACTGTTATTGTATAAACTCAATAAATAATGGCTAACTTGTAGTGTCTTTGTCTTTCCCCATCCTGAGGCACTGACATCCCAGTCCTCCTGTCACACATCACTAAATTTGTCTCTGTTTCACATTTCATCTTTTCACAATATCCCTCACACAGGCAGCTCAGGATATTGCCCAGTTCCCTGATAGATTCTTTGTGATAGTTCTTGTATGATTGAGGTTTAGTTCATAAAGTCTTTGCCTATATCTATGTCTTCTAGAGTTTTACAAATTATTTTTTCTTCCAGCAGATTAAGTGTTTCTGTTTAATATTTAGATCTTTAATCCATCATGATTTTATTTTCATGCATGGCTTAGAATTTGAGTCTAAGTTCAATTTTTGGCATGTGGAAAGCCAGTTTCCACAGCATCATTTATTAAAAAGACTACCTTTATTCCAGTGAAAGTGTTTGGCCTCTTTGTCAAAGATAGGGTAGGTGAGCATGCTTGGAGTTATTTCTTCACATTTGCTCTGTACATTAACCCTTGGGTCTGGATTCCTTTACCAGTACTGTGCTGTCTTATTTTTATTTTATTTTAAAAAGAAAAGAAAACAACAGAAATATTAGAAAGTGATCAAGGAAACAAACAAAGAAACAAAAAACAACAACAGCCAAATGATAACAACAACAGCAACAACAAAATTGTGATACAGGTTTTCAAAATAAGTTGATAGGAATTTAACCATGGTTGTTATATTACATATTGTTATCTTCAAAATAGTTGCTCAGATTACCAGATACAGGCATGAAAAATTGATCAAACAATATGATTTCCCTTTAAGCAGTTTCTTTCCCTTTCACTATATCTATTATAACTTTTGGATCTTATTTAGTTTTTCAGTTTCTTACACTAGTGAGACAATATTGTGTTTATACATGTGTCTGATTTATTTTATACTTATGAGTATGATCTCTAGTAGCATCCATTTACCTGTAAAAACCTTGAGTACATCCTTTTTTATAGCTGAGTAGTACTCCATTGTATAAAAATACCACATCTTTTTATTCACTCCTCAGTTGATGGGCATTTGGGCTGCTTCCAAGGTCTGGCTATCACAAATTGTGCTGTTATAAACATGAGTACACATATATGACTGTGGTTGGATGTTTTAAATTCTTCTGGGTAAATATACCAAGGGGAGTAGCTGGGTCGAATGGGACCTCTAATACTAGTTTTTTGAGGAATCTCTCCACTGATTTTCACAGTGGTTTTGCCAGTCTATACTCCCACCAACAATGTAGCAGCATTCCTTTTACTTCACAGCCCATGCAGCATTTGTCATTGGTTAATTTCTTGATGTTGACCATTGTTTCTGGAGTGAGATATTTCGGTGTTGCTTTAATATGCATTTCATGAATGACCAGTGATGTTGAAGATTTTTTCATATATTTATTTGCCATTTGTATTTCTTCATCTGAGAATAGTGTGTTCATCTCAGATACCCATTTTTCAATTGGGGCTTTGAATTTGGGGGGGGCCTGATTTTTTTCAATTTTTTATACATTCTAGATAGCAGTCCTTTGTCATAGGGACAGTTGGTCAAAATATTTTCCCAATCCGTGTGTTTTCTTTTTACTCTGCTGGTGATTTTTTAGATATACAAAAACTTTTTTAATAAGATGAGATCTCATTTGTTGATTCTTTGGAGTAGTTCTCCTGCAGTTTGGTTTTGGTTCACGAACTCTCTGCCTACCCCTATGTCCTCGAGATTTCTACCTATATGTCTTTCAGCAGATTTAGTGTTTCTGTCTTAATATTTAGATCTTTGATCCATTCTGACTTTAGTTTAGTGCATGGGTCTAGTTCAAGTCTTCGGTATGTGGGAAGCCAATTTTCCCTGCACCACTTATTAAAGAGACTTGTTTTCCAGTGAACATGTTTGACCCCTTTGTCAAAGATAAGGTGACTGTTTTTGTAATTGTGTCTGTATCTTTTTTTCTGCTCTATTGATCCACAGGTCTGTTTATTTCCCAGTACCATGCTGATTTTAGTATAGCAGCTTGGTAGTATAATTTCATGTCAAGGATTGTGATGCCTCCTGTATTGATATTCTTGCCCAGAATTGTCTTTGATTTTCTAGGTCTCTTATGCTTCCAGATGAATTTTTGGAATGTTTTTTCTATATCTGTGAGGTATGCTAATGGTCTTTTGCTCAGAATTGCATTAAATCTGTATAATAATTGTGGGAGTATGACTATTTTCACTATGTTGGTTCTTCCTATGCATAAGCAATGGATATATTTCCATTTTCTGAATTCTTCTTTGATTTCTTTTTTGAGAGTAGTGTAATTTTCAATGTGTAAATCTTTTACTTCCTTTGTTACATTCACTCCTAAGTATTTCAGTTTTTTGGATGCTATTGTGAAGGGTGTGGTTTCCCCAATTTCTCTCTCAGTGAGTTTGTTGTTTGTGTACAGGAATTCTTTTGACTTTTGAGTGCTGATCTTGTACCAAGCTCCACTGATGAATTTGCTTCTTAAGTTTAGAAGTCTGTTGTTAAAATAGAAGAACAAAAGAAAATGATGGAAACTTTGAATGAACAATATAAGACACAAATAGAATACATGAAACAAATTCAAAGGGAAATTCAGGAAATGAAAAATTCCATGGAAAGTTGGCAAAACCACTTGAATGAAGTTGAAGATAGAGTCTCAGACCTTGAAGACAACATGGAAGCTTACGATCATGAAAGAAAATAAATATTTCTAAAAAATAACAAGTAACCAGGAAGCAACAATTCATCAGCTGCAAGGTGATGTCAAGAGAAACAATATAAGATTTATGGGCATCAATGAAAAAGCAGGGGTCAATACTAATGACCTGCAAAGACTATTTGCAGATATAATAGCAGAAAATTTTCCAAACATGGGAAGAGAATCTGATATACAGTTAAGTGAGGAATACAGAACCCAAATGAGCCATAACCCAAATAAATCTTCACCCAGACATATAATAATTAGGATATCAGAAATATAGCACTAGAACAAAATACTAAAAACTGTCAGAGAAAAGAGATCGTCTATGAAGGAAAGTCTATCAGAATCATGGAAGACTTCTCAACACAAACCTTCAAGTCAAGAAGAGCATGGAGTGAAATATTTGAAATCCTGAAAGAAAACAACTTTCAACCCCGATTGATATATCCTGCAAAACTATCTTTAAAAACTGATGGAGAAATAAGATACTTTCATGACAAAGACCAACTAAAGAAATTTATAGCTACCAAACCAAACTAAATGCACTCGTTTGCAAGTTTGATTGAGTTCTGTTATTTCTTGGTTAATTTTTGTCTAGTTGATCTACCTCTTTTTGACCATGTAATTTTGAGGTCACCTGTTGTAACTCTGTACCATGCTGTTTTAATTACAGTATCTTCATTGTATAACTTCAAATTGGTGATTGTGATACCCCCTGCCTTCCCCTTTTTGCCCAAAATTGCTTTTGCTATTCTAGTCCTCTTCCATTCCACATGAATTTTAGGATTGCTTTCTCTAGTTTGGGTAGGTATGCTATCGGTATTTGTATTACTATTACTTTAAATGTGTAAAACAGTTTTGGAAGTATGACCATTATCACGCTATTCTTTTTTTGCCTATTCAAGAATAGGGGATAACTTTCCATTTTGTGATTTCCACTTCAATCTCCTTTTTCAGGGTACTGTAGTTTTCAACGTATTTGTCTTTCACATCCTTTATTAGATTGATTCTTAAGTATTTTAGGCTAGGGATATAACTCAGTGGCACAATGCCTGCCTGGCAAGCACAAGGTTGCAAGTTTGATTTCTGGTACTAAAAACCAAAAACTAAAACAAAAGAGCTCAACCTAAGTATTTCACTTTTCTTAATGCTATTGTAAAAGGTGTTGTTTCCCTACTTGCTCTATCAGTAAGTTTGTTATTCACATAAGGAATGTTGATTTTTGAGTGTTGAATTTTTATCTTGCTATGCTGCTTAATTTGGTTGTTAATTCTAGGAGTCTTTTGGGGGAGTTTTGGGGATCTTCCATGTATAGTACTATATCATCAGAAAGTAATGATTACTTAAATTCTTTCATTTCTATCCTTATACTTACTATTTCTTTCTCTTTTCTAATTGCTGTGGATAATATTTCAAGAAGCATATTGAACATGAGTGGTGACAGTGGGCATCTTTGTCTTGTTTCTAACTTTAGAATGAAAGTTTTCACTTTGGGGTCATTTAGTGTAATGTTTGCTGTTGGTTTGTCCTATATGGAGTTTATCAGATTGAGATAAAGAGCTTTTATTCAAATTTTTAGGGTTTTAAGCATGAACTGGTTTTGAACTTTGTCAAATACTTTTTCTGTATCTATTGATATCATGTGGTTTTTGCCTTTGGTTCTTTTAATGTGGTGTCTTACATTCATTGATTTAGGTATGGAGAATTTCTCTGCATCCCTGGAATGAATTCTACTTGGTTTTATATAATATTTTTGATAACTTGCTGCATTCTGTTTGCTAGCACCTTATTGGGGATTTTTGCATTTGTGTTCATTGAGATTTGCCTGTAGTTCTCTTTTTTGGTTGGATCCTTCTCTAGTTTTGGTATCCAGATAATTCTTGCTTTTCAGAATAAGTTAGGGAGTATTGCTTCCCTTTCAATTTAATTAAACATTTTAAGGAGTAGTGGCATTAGATCTTCTCTAAAGTTCTTATAAAATTCAGCAATGAATCCCTCAGGATCTGGGCTTTTCTTTGTTGGTAGTTTTTTAAATCACTTCTTCAATTTCATTGGTTGATACTGGGTTATTTAGAATTTTTATATCTTCTTGATTCATCTTTGGTAATTCATACATATCAAAGAATCTGTCTTTTTTTTAGTTGTCCATCTTAATAGAGTACATGTTCTCTAATTCATGATCTTCTGGATTTCTACAGTGTCCATTATGTTTGCACCCTTTTTGTTTCTAAATGCATGGATTTGAGTGTTTTATTTCTTTTTTTAAAAGTTGTCAAAGGGTTTATCTGTTTTCTTTAATCTTTCAAAGAACCAACTCTGAATTATTGATTCTTCGTATTGTTTTCTTAGTCTCAGTTGCATAATTTTTGCTCTGATCTTTATAATTTTTCCCTCATATGTGGTTTAGGTTTAACTTGGTCTTATTTTTCTAAAACCTTGAAGTTCACATTGTTATTTGAGGACTCTCTGTTTTTTGATATGAGAATTAACCAGTATAAGTTCCCCTTTTAGGACTGCTTTCATTGCATTCCATAAGTTCTGGTATGTTGTATTGTCATTATTATTTAGTTATAGAAACTGTCTAATTTCTTCTTTAATTTCATCTGTCACCCATTGGTTGTTCAGAAGCATGTTAAATTTCATGTATGTATGTATTTTCTTACGTTTCCTTTCCACTGATTTCCAATTTCATTGCACTACAGTATGATAACATACGTGGAATAATTTCAATTCCTTTGCATTTATTTAAGCATGTTGTATAAGCTACTGTGCTCTGTTATGGAGAAAGTCCTGTGTGATGCTAAGAAAAATGTGTATTCTGCTTTTTTTTTATTTTTTTTTTAGTTGGAACACTCTGTACTGAGTCCATGGTTTCAAAGGTTTGGTTCAGGATTGATATTTGTTGATTTTTTTTCTAGTTGATTTATGTGTAACATTGGAGTATTGAAGCCCCATTACAGTTGTACTAGTGCTTATTTGAATTTCCTTGTCCATTAATGTGCACTGGCATTTGGTGCATGTATATTTATGATTGATTTGTCTTCATCTTGGATGGTTTTCTTAACAAGTATGTAGTGACCTTCTTCAATCTCAGCTTAAAATCTACTTTGTCTACAAAATGAATAGCTACCCTGCCAAATGTGCGGTTCACATCTGTAGTCCCACCACTTAGGAGGCTGACGCAAGAGGATTGCTGTGAGTTTGAGGCCACCCTGGACTACAAAGTGGGTTCAAGGCCAGCCTAAACTACACAGTGAAACCTTGTCTCAAAAAGACAACAGCAACAAACTACCTCTGTTCCTGTCACATGGAGTATTGCTTTCCATTCTTTGACTTTCAGTCTATGAATTTTTTGAGTTAAACGTGCTTATTGTATGGATCATATCATTGGATCTTGCTTCTTGCTTTGTGCTGTCAATGTATTTCTTTTGATTGGTGAATTGAGACAATTTACATTGGTGGTTATAACTGATATGTATTGACTTGTCCTTGTCATATTATTTTCCCATTGTTGCCTCTCTTTCTTTCCCCTCTGTTTAATTGCTTATCTTGCCTGGTGGATTAACTCTATTGGGACTCATGGAATTGTGATCTTCATTGTCTTTTTCTAGAATATCCTTTAGAACTTTTTGGATTGTTTGTTTGGTGGTTATACATTTCTTCAGATGTTTTTATTATGTAAATATCTTATTTCTCCATCAATTTTGAAAGAAAATTTTGTGGGGTACATCAATATGTGTTGGAGGTTGTTTTCTTTTATGGCTTGAAATACTTCACTCCAAGATCTCCTTGACTTGAAAGTTTGTGTTGAGAAATCTTTTGTAATTCTGTTAAGGTTCTTTTATAGGTGACAATATTTCTCTAACAACATTTTGTATTCTGTTCTTGTGTTGAATTTCTGAACTCTTGACTATTATATAACTTGGAGTAATTTTTTCTAATCATAGCTAATTGGAGTTCTATTTGTCTCCCTTACTTTTATGCAGAATTCTTTTTCAATGCATGGGAAGTTTTCTGACATTATTTATATCCTTTGTGCTATCTTCTAATTTTTCATCAATTTCATTCAATCTTAAGGTCTTTTTTTTCATCATCTAGCAGGTGTTGGAATGATTTTTCATTGTCTTTTGTTATTTTTAAGAAGTATTTCTTTTGATGATCATTAATCATGAACCTGTATTATAGGTGTGGTATCCTATCTTCATATTGCTTGATTCCCATGCATACACTGTCAATATAATTTTTAATCTTCTGGATATCAGTTTGAATATCTTTCATGAAATTCAGTTCTATTAAGGGGCCTTTTTTTGGGGAGTTGTCTATTTTTCTTTTTTGGTAACAGGAATTAAACTTAGGGCTTCACACTTGCCAGGCAGGCTCCAGTTTTTTCCTATGTTGTACATTCGTGGTTTTCATCACTTTCTTAAATTGGCCTTGCTTTGTATTTGTATCTGCTTTAGATTGACTAATCATATCCTTCCTTATTGTCATCATCTTTTTAGTTATCTGTGAAATTATTTCTTATTTTTTTGTAGAGCTTCATTAATCTGCTTTATTTCTTCCACTGCTTCCATTTCTGGAAGTTCAGGTGCCTGCCTTCCACTTCAAGTTCCCTAGATTTGTTCTGCATGAGCTAAAAGTCTGGGGGTGCATTTTGCTTGCCTGTCTTTTCATTTTCTATTTTAAAAAATTTGTTTTTTGCATTGTTGCTTATAAATTGCTAGTTTTATTACTAGTATCAAGACCTCATTAGCTAGTGGATACTTTTCAGAGATGTCTGGTAGGTGTAACTGGCTTTTGGCTTTTGAGTCTGTCTCAAGATCCTGCATCTTCAATTTATTGTGGATGAGAGGTTAATGCCTATTTAACCTAACACTGAGTTCTTTGTACTGAACCATGGTACTATGATCCCCGGACTATCTCAGTATTGGCATAAAGGTAAGAACAACTGATCATAATTATAGTATATTGGGTAAAGTAGTACAATCAGCAATAGCAATAACATCAAACATAGTCTAGTAAATGATAAACTGTGGTAACTGTTAATTTGCAACTTTAACCATAGGTAAAAGATTTATATGTATATAATGAATTCTAAACCAAATAAGAAAAGTATATACAGCAAATGTCCCTTCAGCAGAGCAATTTTACCCTCAGGGGAGAAAATTTCAAAGGGATAAAAGAAAAACATTGAGAAGTAAAAGATGAAAGGTGATTTGAAGTAAGGCTGAAGGCCAAAGGAAGATTACCCAAGGTGTGGGAAACTGATGAAGACTACAGAAGAGAAAGAAAGAAAATAAAAACAAGAACTAAACAAAACAAAAAACTAATAATATTATTCATACTCACAAAAAAAGCAGAAAGGATAAAGAAAAAAGGGAAAAAAGCAAAGAGAAAAGAAAAAGAAAAGTGATTTCTTTGTGATTTCAGCCTGTGATTATCTTCTGTAGGAGTACAGTTTTGTGGTAGTGTCCAATTCAGGGAATGTATCTGCTCTCACTAGTAAATAAATGAGATATACAAAGACCAGATCTGTGCTGAATGATCTAATCAAGCCTATAGTAGGATTAGGTAGGAGTGCTGTGTCTGGTGTTTTCAACTCCCCAAAGGTTCAGGCTGATCCTGTCCTCTTATCATGGGGTTGAGGTCTGAGTTCATCAGCCTACAACACTCTGAGTGTCACTTCCTGGTCCCTTGATTTTGAATGTCTCTGGGGCTTGTGCCTTACCCATTCACTGGAAGCCTTGACGTGAAATTAACCTGTAGCTGCTCCAAGTCCTGAGTTCAGTTGACTCTTCCCTAGAATGACATCTTGCCAAGAACTCTGTCTTTGGGATGCTTAGACTGGAGTCACTTACCAGCTTTTGTAGTTCATAGCGTCCACTCCTCTCTTCCACTGGTGTATTTCTCCATGTAGGCCTCTGGGGTCACCTACTTTGACACCTTCTGGGGTCACTTGCCTTCATGTGTCTTTGTAGATTTGAACTTCCTCTCTCATGCCAGGAACTGGGAGTCAGGGGAAAAGTTCAGCTTGCCACCTACTTTGTCTGCGTTGAGTTCTGTGTCTTCACTTTCCCTGTGGGTTCCAATTCTCCCTGCAGATCCTTCCTGGGACCTGGGGATCCAACTCCCTCCTCCTTTTCTTCTCCAGATTGTTATATTACAGTGTTTGAGTTCCAAATCTCTGTGAGACTGACTTGCTGTTTGCTGCTCTGCCATCTTCCTGGAAGCCATTTTTTGAGTCATATATGTATAGATCATATCATCTGCATATACAGATAATTTGATTTCTTCCTTTTCCATTCATATCTCTTCTATTTCATTCTCTTGTCTGATTGCTCTCCTTAAAGCACTGAGCACTACATTTAACACGTGTGGTGAGAGTGAATACACTTCTTGATTTTATTTATTTATTTATTTATTTATTTTATTTTTGTGGCACCGGGGATTGAACTCACAACCTCGCACCTGCCAGGGCAGGTGCTTAAGCCACTGAGCCAGACTCCCAGCCCTGGCTTTTTGAGGCAGGGTCACACTATGTCGCTCAGGCCGGCCTTGCACTTGCATTGTAGCCCAAACTTCTTTATGTTAGATTGAAGACTTTCAGTATTTTGTCATTCAGTACAATGTTACCTGTGTGTTCACAATGTATGGCTTTTATTAGTTTGAAGCAAGTTCCTTCTATAACTATTTTCATCAAGTTCTTTGGCATGAAGAGATGGTGAATTTTGTCAAAATATTGTTCTTCATCTATTGAGATTTTCATGTAATTTTTATCCTTGACTTTATTTGTGTGGTGTATTATATTTATTGATTTATATACATTGAACCGTCTCAGCATCCCTTGAATAAATCTGATGAGGCCATAGTATATGATCTTTTTTATAACTTGTTAAATTCCATTTGCAAGTATCTTGTTGAAGATTTTTCATCTAGATCCATCAAGGAAACTGGACTGCAACGTGTTTTGTTACTTTCTTATCCTCTTTTGTATTGTAGGGTATTCCAGCTTCATGGAATAAGTTTTATAAGTTTCCCTTTAACTTCTGACAAAACAACAGTGAATCTATTGGGCCCTTTTATTAGTTGGTAGTTTGCATTGCTTGTTTTTGGTATGATCAGGGTTTTTTTATCTTCTTGGTCCTATTTTGGTAGGTCAAATGTCTATAAAATTTCTCCAGGTTTTCCAGATTCAACAGTTTATTGGAATGTATGTTTTTAAAACCATTTCTTACAATCCTCTGAATTTCAGCAGTATTTGTTATGATTTGGCCTTTTTCATTTGTAATTATATTGAGTTGATCTCTCTTTTCTTTTTGGAAAGTTTGTCTAAAGGTTTAGCAATCTTATTGAACCTTTCAAAAAATCACTCATTTTACTAATTTATGCTCTGATTTTTTATAATTTCTTCCCTCTAGCACCTTTAGATTTGGATTGTTCTGGATTTTCCTAGGATCTTAAAATGGATCTTAGGTTATTTATTGGATTGCTTTGCTTTTCTAATGAAGACATTCATCGATGTAAACTTTTCTCTTAGAACTGGTCTCATTGTGTCCAACTGTAGATATTTTATATGACTAGAATCATATACTGTATGGTTTGTACTTTGTGTCTGATGTATTTCACTCGAATGATGTCCTTGAAATTCATCTGTTTTGTAGCATATGACAGAATTTTCTTTTTTATGTCTGAATAATAATCTACATATTTGTGCCACTTATTGCTTATTCATTCCTCCATTGATGGATATTTGTGTCTTTTCACTGCTTAGCTGTTATGAATATATAATGTTATAATGAATCTGAATATGCAAATATGTTTTTGAAGATCCTGCTTTTGTCTTAGGTGTATACTCAGAAGTGAGATTGCTACATCATCACCAATTCTGTTTTTAACTTTTGAGGAATTTCCATCATGCCATTTTCCACAACTGTGCCAATTCACATTCTTTCCAACAGTGCACAATGGTACAAACATGCTTATTGGTCATTTATATATCTTCTTTGGAGAAATGTCTATTAAAGTTCTTTTCTCATTTAACAATCTGGTCATTTGTTTTCACTGTTATTGAGTTTTATGAGGCCTCTATATATGATCTCTATTAATCCTTTATTAGATACTGTCATCCCCCTCTGTCTATAGCTTTTGTATCCACCAAATCAACCAAGGAAGGATTGAAAATACTAAAAACTTGTGTCTGTGATGAACATTTTTAGTTTTTACATGCCATTAGTCCTTGAACATTAAAGCATAATTATTTACATGATATTAGGCATTATTTAAGAAATCTACTGATTGTTTAAATGGTGGGAGATGTCTGTAGGCTATATGCAAATACTACACAATTTTGTGCGAGGGACTTTAGCATCTGTGGCTTTGATATTCATGGGATTGGGGGAACATGATCCTGCAAGTAATCCTTTGTGGATATCAAGGGATGAATATACATAACTTGAAAATATTTTCTTTCACTCTGGAGGAAAACATTCTTCTCTGTTGATTATTTCCATTGATGTGCAAAAGTTTTTACATTATTTACAAATGCCCAATAGGCATCAAAAAATGCTCAACACGACTATTAAGAAACAGAAATCAGGCAATTCACAGACTAGGGGTAGAGAGAACAAGGTCACACCAGCAAGCAAGACTTGTCTGGGAACCAGCACCATGCATGGGCCACCACTGGACTGGAACAGCCAGATCCCAGCCCCTTCCAGCACACAGGCTGGCAAACAAAAAGTGCCAATCCCCTCCTCCCTCCATAAGTGACTGGCTTATCTGCAGAAACACAGGCTGTGATGATAGCTATGGAGGTGAAATGCATTTCGATGTCTGTGGTGCTTTCTTGTTTCACTAACATTGCAGGTCTAGGACAAGTGGTCTGATCACAGGTTCAGAGGATAGTGTTATGCAATGTGACATCTAGAGGGGATCTCCTTCTGAGGGTTGCAGCCATTATTGATCCCCTATGGTCTTGTTTTGGAAGTCCTATATCATTTCCATTGTTTTGTTGGGTTAGGTTTTATTCACTTTTGTTTTGTTTGATTATATAATATCTGATGGCAGGAGCAGCTATTTCAAAGATAGCAAGATATATTATGGTAGCAATTTTGGATTTACTCTTAGCTTGTTTTGAAGTCCTTTATTGCATTCATTGTTTTGTTTTTATTATTTCTATTCCATTCTGTACTGTTTGATTTTTAGTATGCCTAAAGTTATCTGCAGCTATTTTGAGGACATCAAAAGGCATATAATAATCAAGATTCCAGAAATTCAACACAAAAACAAAATATTAAAAGCTATTAGAGAAAAGAGACAGATTACCGACAAAGGCAGGCCTATCAGAATTACCACAGACTTCTCAACACAAACCATCAGGTCAAGAAGAGCTTGGAGTGAAATATTTCAAGCCCTGAAGAAAAATAACTTCCAACCCAGATTGATGTACCCTGTAAAATTATCTTTCAAAACCAACGGAGAAACAAGATACTTCCACGACGAAGAATAATTAAAGGAATTTATGACAACCAAGCCAACCCTACAAAGAATACTGAAGGACATTCTAGAGAGAGATAAAAAGTCCACAGCTCCAGAAACAGTGACAGAGGGATATCACCAAGTGGGGCAGACAAATGAATAATTCATCATTGGGATTTAAGTCCAATATTGTTTTCAATGAGCTGTTTAGTTTAACCCTGTTCTACCTCAACCGGCCTAACTTTATCATATATGATGACAAAGACAGCTATTTTAAAGATAACAAAATTTATAAGGGTAACCTTTAACGATATTTGATCACCTTGCTTCAAAACCAGGTATTGCTTTCGCTGCTCTGTTCTGAGGGATTTTAACCTATCTTAGTGTGTTTGTGTCACAACAAATGATATAGGCAACTGCTTTGAAGCTAATATGAGGCATTATAGAAATCAACATTGCATTACTATGTATTGCCTCCATTATCTTGTTATTGGTTTTATTCAGTACTATTTCGTTCGACTACATTAGGCCAAATGGTAAGGGCATTTATTTTGAAGACAATAAGAGGTATTACAAGGGGAACCAAGGAAGGAAGGAAGGGAAAAGGAAAAAGGCATAGATTTATATGAGGGTATACACAAGATAGTTTGAAAGACTATATTACTAAATGCATTAACTGGTAAGAGAGAACAGTTGATACTCATATGACTAGATCAATCTTACATGCCTTTATCTGTCAATCTGAACAGCCCCCTTAATGGTACCGATAGACAATGTTGCAACCACTGTAAAATTCCAACCATCTAAATTCCTAAACCTATCATTTTACAGTATCAGATATGTTGTTGTTGTTTGTTGACCCCTTTAGTTTTTTGTTTCTCTTCTGTATGACCATTCTTTTATCCTTTATTGGTTTCATTCTGAACTATTTTGCTTGATTATATCAGACCTGATGATATGAGTAGTTATTTCAATAACAAGAGGTATTCTAAGGGGAAAGGAGGAAGGGAAAACGAAAAAGACAAAAACTTATAAATATGTATAAATAGGACAGTTAAAAAGACTATATTACTAAATACATTAGCTATTGAAAAAGAAAAGTTAATACTCATGAATTGATAAATCTTACATGTCTGTATGTATCTATCTGTGTTACCTATGAAGGTAACAATATGTAACATTGCAACTACTGTCAAATTTCAACCACCTGAGTGTGTAAACCTACAATGTTAGTGTATCAGATTTATTGTTGTTGTTTGTTTGTCTTTTTTGCTTTTTGTTTCTATCTTCTGTGTCCATTTTCTCTTAAATAAAATAAAATAAGATAAAAAAAGAAACGGAAGGTTTGTGCTAATATGGTTTGGCAAGATATCATGCCAATATCTTTTACTCTGAGTAACTACTACAAAGACAACAATATGCAATGTATTAATTATTGTAACTGTTGTACTAACTTGTTTGAAACTGTTTCATTATTATTTTTCTTTTTTATCTTTAAAATTTAAAAATGGGTATACATGTATTATTGTAATATGATGTCTTTAATTCTTTCACGATGATATATAGAAGGTGAATACAGTTGTTACCTTTAATTTTTTTGAGGAATCTACATAATGACTCCTACAGTGGTTGTACTAGTTTACACTCCAATCAACAGCCTCACTAGCATTCATTATTGGTTGGTCTCTTGATGATAGAAATTATTTCTGGAGTGAGAGACAATCTCTGTGTTGTTTTAACTTGCATTTCTGAAATAGCCAGTGATATTAAATATTTTTTCATGTATTTATTGGCACTTCTTCCGAGAAGTACCAATTCATTTTAGTTGCCCATTTTTAATTGGGTCTTTTAATTTGTGGTGTCTAATATTTTCTGAGTTCTTTATATATCCTAGATGTTAGTCCTTTGTCTGAGGAAGACCTGGCAAATTTTTTTTCCCATTCTGTCGGTTGTCTATTCATGCTGTTGGCTATATTTTGCTTTTCAGATTTTTAATTTGATTCCATTTGTTGATTCTTGATATTATTTCTTGTGCAATTGGGATTCTAAGAAAGTCCTTGCTGATGTCTATGTCTTCAAAAGTTTTACCTGGTTTGCCCTCCTGCAGATTAAGTGTTGCTGTTTTATTATTTAGTTTATTGATCAATTTTATTTTAATTTGATGAATGGTGAGAGACATGAGGTTCAATCTTCTGCATGTGGATCACCAGTTTTCCCAGCATCATTTGTCAAAGAGACTAAATTTCTTTTTTTTCCCTAAGAGCAGAATATATTTATTGAAAGAAAGCTTCTGTCTGAGAGAGGCAGAGGGACCTGAGTGGGTGGCTGAGAACCCTGCCTTTCCTAGGGATTTTTATAGAGCAAAACCGTGAGGTGATGTGGGTCCAAGATGGGGAAAAATGGAAAATTGCAATACAGGTGAGCATGAGGTGGGACAGAACTGTGTTCAACCAATGAGAGTAATTGCTCAGGTAAAATTGATTAAGTCAGGAGCAAATGGGGAAGCAAGTCACCTAGCAAGTGGTCATGAATACAGAATAGGGCCTTTTCCTATAGAGAGTTGGGTTAGTGACACCTTCTGGCTTCCTTAAGGTGATGATATCTATTTAGAATATCAACCCCTGATGTTTGTACTTGGGATGTGGTTGCATTTGTCTTTTGTCTTGAGATTTGGCCCACAGCAGAGTTGTCTGTCTCCTCCAACATTGCAAGATATCTAGTCTTCTGCACTGATTCCTTCTAGGGCCCAGCCCTGACTGCCTATAATATTTCTAATTAACTCAGCTGCCTATAACATTCCTTCCTCTGAAGAAGTACCCCTAAGTGCCATGAGGGACAAATAGGCAATAACTGATCTGACTTCTTCAGGCTGAAGGGGTCATAGTTGTTGATCAGCAATCAGAGATACTCTACAGAGGGTCTATCTACAGGCCCTAGATAGACACCAGACATTTTAATCTTGGATAGGCATACAGCTTTAAGTCTGGAGGAGACAAAGACAAAGAAATAATAAGTATGCATGGGCCAAATAACAGAATCAGTAGTATAATTATGAATACACTTAACAAAGATTTCCACCAAGAGGAGCTAGTAATGGCTTCCCACAAGGAGGATAAGAATAATGCCCAGGGAATTTTAGAGTCTGACATGTCATTGATTTGTCATCTAATATCTTGAACAGTTATTGAAATATTAGTAAGTCAGGCATGGTGGTGCACGCCTTTAATCCCAGCACTCGGGAGGCTGAGGTAGGAGGAGTGTTGTGAGTTCAAGGCCAGCTTGGGCTACAACGCGAGCTCAAGGCCGCTACATAGTGTGGCCCTGCCTCAAAAAAAACTAGGGCTGGGAGTTTGGCTCAGCGGCTTAAGCACCTGTCTGGCAGGCACAAGGTTGTGAATTCAATCCCTGGTGCTATATATATATATATATATATATATAGATCAGGAATGTACATGCAGCATTCAATTTTTATGATTTACTAGTATCTCTTATGCTGTTTAAATGTATAATGCCATCTAATTTTGGAGGATGACCTGTCTCAATAATTTTAGTTCATTTAGGAGAGACCAACTGTGGTGTCATTTAAGCCCGTTAAGTATAGTTAGTTAAGGCCTCGATATGTGTCATGTAACCTTTCTGGATAAGATCTGGTGGATCCCAGTAAAAGGAATCTAGCATATTTGTTATTGGTTCTATCTGTATGATTACTTGGGTTTTGGCATCCTTTAGGAAAGAAGAAATTTTAATCAAAGCATGTATAATCAAAATATGTATACAAAGGCATGTGTAACCAAAGCATGAGCATTAGAGCTGACAAGTAAGTTTCATAAAATGCTTTAAAGAGATAGCAATTGTAACTCATTGGCTCTTAGGTCCCTTTATTGATGGAGTCTGACATTTTGTCATAAGTCTCTGTAGCTTTAGTTATAATTATCTCTAAATTTTTTAAAGCATATGAAGAACCAGATTAATGCATTTTGACCAATGAAAAACTCTTAAGCTTTTGTACATGAACAATAATATGTACTGTATTTGTAAAAACAGGTCTCAGGATCGTTGATTAATTGGCAAGCTGGATATATATTGTAGTATTTAGACAGGATAAACCCTCTCCAGGAAGGGAGCTGGGCTTTTAGGCATAACTAAAAGGAATGGGCAAAGAAAAAGTTATCCTAGTTACAAATTAATTTAGATATTTTTGGTGACTGATTTTATTCAGGTGCAATGTCTGGAAGGAGGACCTGAGTTGAGAAGGACAATGAGACCAATGTCCAGCAATAGGCTGGCTTTTACCTCTCATCGTGATTAATCCATGAAGATGTCAGCCAGAGATGACAGTCTGGCCAGAGGGAGGAGGCAGAGTGCACCTGGGCCCTTCAGTCTTTCTAGACCAACTGATTGGATGGGTCTGAACTCTGGGGCCTTGACCTCAGAGGACAGTCTGAGCTCCAGTGGTCACCTTTGCAGTTAGGCTTGGGGGGAGCCTCTTAAGGCCTTCAAGGGGCTAAATTTCCTCCAGTGAAAATTTTTGGTGCCCTTGTTAAAACCATGTAACTAAGTGTGACTGAAGGTGTTCTTCCACCTCTGTTTTGCCCCATAGATTTACAAGTCTGTGGGAGGTTTTTGTCAATACCATACTTTTTTTTAAATCTCTGTAGGTCTGTAATATAACTTGAAGTCCATAATTGTGATGCCTCCATTTTTGCTCTTGCTGTCTAGGGTATATTCTGGGTCTCTCCTTGTTCCATATGAATTTTAAGATTTTTCTCTAGTTTTGTGAGGAATGCTACTAGTATTTTGCCTGGGATTGTGTTAAATTTGTATATCAGTTCTGGAAATAGGTGTATTTTGACTATATTTTGTCTCATTACCCCAAAACAGGGGACATATTTCCATTTTTTGACGTCCTTTTGGATCTCCTATTTCAGAGTACTGTAGCTTTCAATGTAGAAGTCTTCATTTCCTTTGCAATACCTAAGTATTTAGATTTTCTTGATGTTCTTGTGAAAGGTATGGTTTTTAAAAATTTCATTCATGGTGAGTTTATTGCATGGTGAGGAACACTATTGATTTTTGTTTATTTTATATTCTGCCATGGTACTGAATTGAGTTAGTAATTCTAGGAGATTTTCGGTGAAGTTTTCATTGTCTTCTATGTAGAAGATTATGTCATCTGTGGAAAAAAAGATAATTTAACTTCTTCCTTCCTATCCATATCCCATTAATTTCTTTCTCTTTCCTGCTCTGGTTAATGTTTCAAGTACTATATTGAGTAGGAGTGGTGATAGTGTATGTTCTTTTCTTGTCCCTGATTTTATAGGGAAAACTTCCAGGTTCTATTCATATAATATGATGCTGGCAGTAGGTAAGTGGTGAATGACTTTTGTCAGATTGAGATAAGTTCCTTTTATGCCATTTTGATTCAAATTTTAAAAATCATGAATACATGTTGGATTTTGTCAAAGGTTTGTCTGCATCTATTGAGATGGTCATGTGGGTTTTGTCCTTGCTTCTGCTTATGTGGTGTATTACAATTATTGACTTGCGTATGTTCAACCATCCCTACATCCCTACAATAAATTCTAATCATGATGTATGGTCTTTTTGATGATCTTTTGCATTTTGTTTGCCAATGTCTTATTGAGGATTTTTACATCTATATTCTCTTTTTTTGGTCCTTCTCTTTTTTGGTTGGGTCCTTTTCTGATTTTGGAATCAGTGTAATGCTAGCTTCTAGAAATGACTTTAGGAGTACTCCTTCCTTTTCTATTTCATTACATACTTTGAGGAATATTGGCATTTGATCTTTTTAAAAATTCTTGTAGAATTCAACTATGAATCATTGGGACTCGTACTTTTCTTAGCTGGTAATATTTTTCATTACTTCTTACATTTCATTGCCTATTATAGGATTATAAAGGAGTTTTATATCTATTTGCTATAGTTTTGGTAGTTCATATATATACAGGAATCCATCTATTTCATCTGAATTTTCCATTTTATTAGAGTACAGCTTCTCAATGTATTTACCATTTATCTATATTTCATCAGAATGTGTTGTAATTTCACCTTTGTATTTATAATTGTATAGATTTGGGCATTTTCTTTTTCTTTTTTGTTTTTTGTCATGGGCTTTTTACTTTAATTTTAAAGGTTGGTTAGAGGTTTACCAGTTTTATTCTTTCAAATTACCAATTATTTGATTCATTTATTCTTTGCACTGTTTTTAGTCTCAATTTCACTTTTAGCCTGGTATTTATAATTTCCTACCTTCTACTAATTTTGGATTTGGATTTTTCTTCTTATAACCTTGAGATGCATGATTAAGTTATTTGGGCTCACTCTTTCTCTGATATGAGCATTTGCATCTGTTCTGGCATTATGTTTATTTCTTCCTTGGATTTTTTTCTGCAACCGATTATTCAAGAGAATATTGTTTAAGTTTCATATGTGGTTTCTTTCGTCATTGAATTTTAGTTTCATTGCACTATGATCTTGGCAATATGTGTGTGATAATTTCAATTCTTTTGCATTTTTTTGAACATAATTCATGCCCTAATATGGGGAAAATTCCCTTATGCCACTGAGAAGAATGTGTATTCTGTTGTTCTGTGGTACACTCTGTAGATATTTATTATGTACATTTGTTTGGAAGTTTGGTTCATTTCTGATATTTCTTTTTTGAGTTTTTGTGTAGTTGATCTATTTGTGATAGTGTGATATTGAGGTCTCCCTGTATAGTTGTATTGTTGTTCATCTTATTTTTTATGCCCATTAGTATTGGTTTTATAAAGTTGGCTGTGCCTGTGTTTAAGCATATAGCTTTATAATATTTATCTCCTCCTGTTAAATTGTTCCCTTAACCAATATGTGGTAACTTTGTCTCCTTTGATCAGTTTTGGCTTGAAATCCCTTTTGTATAAAAACAGGATAGTTAGTTCTGCTTTTTCCATGTTTGCATTACATGGGATATTTTTTCACATCCTCTGATTTTTCATCTGTGTGTTTCTTTTTAATTAAATGTTTTCCCTGTATTCTCCATATCACTGGGTTGTATTTCTTATTCCATTTTAACTATCTGTAATTTCTGATTGGTGAATTGAAACTATTCACATTAATAGTTATTGTTGAGATGTATTGATTTATTCCTGTCATTGGATTACAGATATTCCTCATTGAATGACCCACCTTTTTCATGATTATTCAGACTTATGACCAAAGAACACTTTTTGGACTTAACATCTGCCACTCCTACTTATGACCTGTCCTTTTTTGTATAGTTCTTTACATCTTGTGTATAGAATCTTAATGTTTTTTTCTATACATCTCATTAACACAAAACTGTAGTTCTATGGTCTTATTTTACATTGCAGTACTATATGTAAGAATTATGCAAATAAAAACAAAGTCATCAAGTTATAGTTTCTTTTTACTATTTCTTTGTTGTGAGTATTCTAATGTATACATATTATGCACAATTCCTCTAGTATATACATATTACATACAATTCAATTAACAACATAGTCACAGGGATTTAACTTGGTCATTGAGTGAGGACTGTTTATTTTTCTGTTACTGATTTCTTTATTTTTTGTTTCTGCTTAACTCCTCACCCTGCCATGTTTATTCATTCTATTTGATATATTGACATTGTTGGTTTCATTATTTCTATTCTGGAGAAATTTTTGTAATGCTGGTTTGATGGTCATGAATTTCTTGAGGTTACATTGTCAAGGAAAAACAAGTTTTGTGCATCAATTTTGAAGGAAATTTTGCAACATATGTGACTGTGAGATGGACACTGTCATGCCTCAGGGTTTAAAGCACTTCTCTCCAAGGCCCCCTTAAGGTTTCTGTTGAGAAGACTGCTTAAATTCTATTGGGTTTACCTTTACAAATGAATCATTACTTTTTTTTTTTTTTTTTTTTTTGTGGCACCAGAGATTGAACTCACAACCTCGTGCCTGCCAGACAGGCACTTAAGCCACTGAGCCAAACTTCCAGCCCTAGTTTTTTGAGGCAAGGTTGCACTATGTAGCTCAGGCCGACCTTGAGCTCACGTTGTAGCCCAAGACAGCCTCAAACTCACAATGCTCCTCCTACCTCAGCCTCCCGAGTGCTGGGATTAAAGGTGTGTGCCACCACGCCCAGTGAATCGTTACTTTTCTCTAACAGATTTTAACATTTTGGTCCATGTTAACCACCTAGTATTTTTACTATAATGTGATGTGAAGAGTTTCTCTTTTGCTCACGCCTATTTGGGTTTAATATGCTTCACTAATCTGTATGTTTCTTTCTTTCTCTATATTTGGCATATTTTGTGCTATTCTTTCTGTAAACAAGTTTTTGAATACATTTGTGATGTCTTCCAATTTTTCACTTATTCCAATTCATCTGAAATTAATCTTCTTTGAGTCATCTAACAGGTGTTTCATCCAGTTTTCATGTTTTGTTGGATTTCTTAAATGAGTTATCTGAGTAGTTTGTCTTTGAGAGCATCCCTATCTTTCTTTTTTATTTTAAAGAAATTAAAGCAAAACAAAACAATAAAATGAAACAAAATAAAACAATGGGGATGATATTGAATTTCAAAACAAGACTGCAGGAAATCAACTGTAGTTACTGAAATTCACATTGTTCTCCAAATAAATGCTCAGACCACCAGACACAGGCATGCAAAGTCAACCAAACAACACAAGAAGTAACTTGTTCCTTTACTTCAGTTGCCATTATCTCATAAATTTCATGTATGTGGCTTCTAATTTCCTCTATGTCTATGTCTCCTAGACTTGCACTGTGTGAGATATAGGCATGCAAAATAAATTAAACAACATAAGCACTCAGCTGTCTCTTTACTTCAGTTGCTGTCATTTCAGAAATTTTAGATGTGTGACTTCTGACTGCTTTTGTGTCTATGTCTTCTGGACTTGTGCTGGATGGACTGTAGGTCTGAGATCGCACCCTGCTCCTTTGTCTTGATGTTTTCCTGTGTTCCTCCAAATCAACCAGTTGCTGAGTCCCAGATGTTTCTTGCATTCGTTGCCTGTCTCACTGTGCAGAGGATTGGGCTTGTCACCTGGCTTCTTCTGGTCTGAGATTTCCAGGGTGGCAGAGAAGTGCAAGGTGGCTGTTCATCAATGTTCCTCTGATGTCAACAGAACCCTGAGAGTATGGCTTCCTCTCCTTCGGGCCTGAGGCAGCTGACTCACAAGGAGCCATGGCTTCTTCTCCTCTGGATCTGTGGAGGTCAGCTCATGGTGGGGTTGGGGGTTGTTTTTTTCTGATGAAATGACCATTACATTTCTAAAATTCTGAAATGACCAACAGACCATAGAAAGATACCACTTTAGGCTCCTGCTCAAAACTAACAGCTTCAGAAAACAGCTGGCCTTGATTCAGGACCATCCTATCTTCTAATCCTGAGTTTCTATCCTCATATTGGTTTTTTATGCTACTCATACATTCAATGTATTTTTTAATCCTCTGAATTTCTGATTGAAGTTTTTTCAAGAACTCTAGTTCTTTACTAAACTGGTCATTGATGTTTTGTATTATTTTGTTTAGCTTCACTAGATTTTATTTGTGTCATCTGAAATCTCCCTGATTATTTTATTTATTTCTATTATGTTTATTTACATCTCTGTGGTCCTACCAAGCTCCTCTTTGATTTGTTTTTTAACCTCCTCTGCTATTTTTTCAAATAATTCAGGTGTATTGCTTCTGCTATTCTGCTCCATGATGCCCCTTCTGTTTGTTCTAGTCCAGTTGTGAGATTTGGAATACATTTTGTTGCCTTGTATTCTCAGGTTTCTATGGGGTTTTTGATCATCTTTTGCTTTGTGTTGAAGTTTGTGGACACTTACAATGGATAGATTCTGTTTCTAGCACAGTAATTCCCCAACCTACAAGTAAGTTCCATTCCAAGAGAACATTCATAATTCAGATTTATTTGTAAGTTCAATAAAATGAGTCATACACTTTTAACACAAATATGCAATGTAAATCTATCTCTTCTGCTTCAGGACATCCTGTGCTCTCACTGAGCACTATATTACTGTACACTATTGCACTGTACAGTAAGCACACCACAACACAACTCGGACAATGTTCAGTGGGTATGGGAGCTGCTTTCATGATTTGTTCAGATCTATGAATGTTTGTAATGCAAGGTCTATTTGTATCTGTAAAAATTCACAGCTCGAATGTTCATAAGTCAGGGTCTTACTGTATGGAGATCCATTTAGTTAGTCTCCTTTTCAGCAATACACTTTTGGTGTAACTATAGTCCTTTTCCTCTGCCCATAGATCTAACCACCTTTGTTAATTTGGGAGGTGAAGATGCAGTGCAATTGCATGAAAACCAGTTCTCTGGAAATGGAAGACAATATTGTTAATGTCACAAAGTAATCTGGGTATTGGCATACACAGAATACCTATTAATAGCAATAATTATGTGACCCAGGCAATATTAAGCAAGTCAGCACAGTTGTATCATCTGAGAGAAGTTTGATATTGACATGTAAGAAATAATGATGTATTACTTTTAGCCATAGAAAACAAACTGACAATTTATAAACACTAAAACAATGCAGATATTGACATACAGAAACTACACACTAAACATGAGTGTGTCTCCACTAATAGAACAGTATTCAATATTAATTATATAGAGATAACTATCTAAAGTTTAATAGAGTTTAATGGCTATACAACTAAAGATATAAGGACTTGGGAGTGAGAATTGCAGGAAAAAAGTTTGAAAACTTAAATCATACATAAGAAGAAGGAGAGAAAAGTGAAACAAAACATCCTATTAGATTATTAGGTTCTTGTACATAATATATTTTTATTCTACTTATTTCCCCCTAGCTTCCCTCTCTCCTCTAACCCATGCAATATTAAAGAGTAGGTAAATTTTTAAAAATCCAAGTATCACAAAACAAATTTTTAAAAAATCCATCTGATTGGGGAGTAGAAAGATTTTTATAGAATTATATAAGTGTAACAGAAATACTCACTCTCCCCTTTGCTTCCCCTTCTCCTCTGACCTGTGTCCAATAAAAAGTAAATAAATTTTTAAAAATCTAAGTATACAAAGTAAACAAAAAACTATCCCATTGGGGAGCAGAAAGATTTTTATAGAGTTAGATAACAGAGAAAATTAACAAAAAATATAATATAAATGGAAATGTGAGAAAACCAAAATAATATGGAGAATAAAAGTAAGAAAATTACAGAAAAAAATTGAAAAGAAAAAGGGAGGTGTTATGGAGTACAAACTGGTGGTCAACTTGGCACCAGTTGAATTGGTTCAGCTGGTGTTGAGTTAAAGATGCTCCACCTGAAGAAAGTTGTCAGCATAAATAGGGAGGTGGAGAAGAAGAAGGAGGCGTTGTGGGTTCTTCCAAGAGTTGCTGTTGGAGCCGCTGGTTCTCCTGGAGGTGCTTGTCACGCTGGCTTCTCCAATGTGGATTCAGCCATTATCATCGGAGGAGCTCGGGACCTCATCGGTGAGAGTGGCTGTGGTTCATGTTGTGGGAGCTCTGCTCCTCACACTGTGCATCGCTTCCTGGCTCCGGAGGGGAGGCTGTGTGCTGGAGAAGCTGGTCACGCTGGGCTTCCTGACCTGTGCTCAACTGTTCTCCATCGTCGGAGGAGCGCAGGACCTCGTTGCCGTTGGGGATGGCTGTGGTGCTCTTCAGGGCAGCCCCGCTTCTTCTTTTGAGCGTGACTTCTCGGCTCCCACGTAGAACCCTCAACTCACTGCACAGCTCCTTCACCCTGCTGGCATAGACTCTCTAGCTCCACCGCTGACCTGTGGCCTTCCCAGCACAGAACCATAAATAAACTGGCGTGAGCCCTTATTGGGGGCTCTTAGATTGCCAGTTGGTACTGTGGGAGGCATTGTCATGCATTTGGGTCTCTAGTGGGACTCTTGCATGATATTGCTGTGGGATCCAGGCCCTCGGCTATCCTGGGTCTTAGTGTTGTAGACAGATTCTCCTGCACTTTCTTGTGTATACTTTTGGGTGACTATTATAAAATAATATTACAAACACTATGTCCTGTAGCATTTGTTCTCCCTGTAACCCCTGACTACAACAGGAGGAAAGGAAAAATGAAGAAAAAGATTTAAAAGGAGGAGGAAACAAAGAAAAAGAACAGAGGAAAAATACCTGAACCTAAGGGAAAAAAGGCAGTCCCAAAAATTTTCTGTTTTTAATGCATGACTTTTTTTTTTTTTGCTATGATCCACAATTTTGGAGTCTAAATATGTACAGCTATCTTCACCTGGCCTTAAACCTGTGGTTTTTTTAGGTATTGCCCTTATTGCAGAGGGCCCACAGTCTATCCAGAGTGTGGCACTCTCCAAGCCAATAGACAAAGAAAGCAGTCAGACCCCATATTCATACTGGATGCAGGCAGTAGTTTGAGGGCTCAGTTACTCAATGCTGAGACATTCAAACTCAGAGCAATTCAAGGTGGACTTATTTTCTGGCCACCAACCTCTCAGTGGATCTCTTTCCAGCTTGCACCCTGTTGATAGTCATCTCTCATGGATGTTCCTTACCCAGTCACTGTGGGAGGGTAACACTGAAAATCCTGAAGTGAAGTCATCTCACATCTGCTGTAAGTTCCAGATTCAAACACTCAAGCCCATTTCAGAATGGCATCCAACCCTGCACTGTCTCTAGTGATATAGTGAGTACCTGCTCTGGAATCCCTCTCCAGCTGTTGGCTACTGTGTGGAAGGACTCCTATTGGAACAAAACCATGTTTTGGCCTGCAGATCACAGCATCTACCACCCCATTCCACCATTGATGTTCCCCCCTGGAGCCCCAAGTGCTCACTTCACTTTAATATATATGGGGAGAAGGTCCAGACTGTTTTGTTCCCCTATCTGCTTTGTGGTCTGTCTCTTCAATTTCTCCATAGATTTTAATTTTCTTGTCATTTCCATCCCAATTCTCAGAAATTTACTTTGTTTTTTTTTTCCTTCCCCAAGTTGTTATTTTCCAGTGTCTGGATTCTAAATCTTTGAAAGGCTGCATTGCTATCACTCATCATTTTGACATTTTGAAAAATCCCTGAATTTTATCCTTCTTTATGGCTGAGTAGTACTTGAATGTATAAATACCACATATATACAATGTGATAATGTAGTGGCCAAATACATTTTGCTTATCCATTCATCTGTTCATGGGCATATAGGTCACTTCCATAATTTAGTTATTATGAATTATCTTTCTATAAAAAAGGATATAAATATGTCACTGTAATATATGATTTTAACTCTTTTGGTTGATACACAAAAGATATATGGATGGGCCAAATTTAATTTCTATTTTCAGTTTTTGGAAGAATCTATATACGGTACTAATTTTCACAGTGGTCACACTAGTTTACATTGCCACTCACAATGTAGAAATGTTCTTTTTTCTTCTAAATCATTGTCATCATTCCATGATACTAGTCATTCTTACTGAAGTGTGATGGAATCTCAGTGTTGTATTGATTTGTATTTCACTAATGGCCCAAGATGCTGGATATTATTTTATGTACTTAAGGCCATTTTTACTTCTCTTTAGAAGTGTCTATTTATTTTAACTGTCAATTGTTTAATTGAGTCTTTTATTCTTTGTGGTCTTTTTTTATTGTTTTATCTTTTTTGTGGTATAATGCTTTTAGTTCTTTGTATATTTTAGGTATTTATTATCTGTCCAAGGAGTAGCTGTCAACATTCCTTCTCAATCTGTAGCTTTTTGCACCCTACTGGTTATTTTCTTTGCTGTGCAAAACGCTTTTTAATTTGATATGACATCAAGACACTATGAACTAATTCAGTAAAATAGTAGGATATAAAATCAATACACAAATATCAATAGCATTTCTACTACATTGAATCCATTGAGAAAGATATGAATATAGTCCCATTCATGGTAGTTTAAAATATTAAATATCTAGGAATAAACCTAACCAAATAGGTGAAAAACCTCTACAATGAAAACAATAAAAAAAAGCAAAAAGAGGATATCAGTAAATGGAAAAATATCACTTGTTCCTGGATAGGCAAAACTAATGTTGTCAAAATGGTCATACTTCTAAAACTGATATGCAGATTTAATACAATTCCAATCAAAAGACTGGTGGCATTCTTCATAGAAAAACCAATCCTAAAATCTATATAACCAGAAAAGACCCAGAATAGTCAAAGCAATCCAAAGCGACAAGAGAAAATCAGAAAACATCACAGTTCTGCGTTTCAAGATACATTACAAAGCTAAAATGTTTGAAAAAGGCAGCATGGTACTTGTACAAAAACAGAAAAGTTGCACAATGGAGCAGAATTGAAAGAGGAAACATAAAACTTCCTGTAAAAAACCCAAATGATACAAGATATAGGTATTTAAAATTTTTTGAAAGTACCTTGAATGGAATTGTTTTATTCCTTACTTTCTTGATGGATTCATTGTAGGTGTACAAAAATGCTATTGATTTTTTTGTGTTGATTTTGTATCCTGATATTTTCCTGAATTTTTTAAATCAGTTCTAACAAGTTTCGGTGGCATTTTTTTCTATTAAAGGGATTGCGTCATGTGCAAATAAGAATAGCTTGACTTCTTCCTTACCTATTTGTTTCCTTTTCATTTATTTCTCTTGCTTGCTTGCTCTGGCTGAAGTTTTGAGTACATTATTGAATAGAACTGGCATGAGTGAACACCCCTGTCTTGTTCCTGATTTTAGATGGAATATTTTCAGTTTTTCCCATTTAGTATGATGTTGACAGTGGCTTTTTCATTAATGGCTTTTTATCAGTTTGAGATAAGGTCATTTTATAGCTATTGTCATCATGTTTTTTTAATTATAAATGGATGCTGGATTGTGTTTGTTTTGTGCATATCTTGAGATGATCATGTGATGTTTATCTTTAATTCTGTTTGTGTTGTGTATTATATTTGTTGATTTACATATATTGAACTGCTCTTGCATCCCTGGGATGAAGCTGACTTGGACATGATGTATGCTCTTTTTACTGATTTGTTGCATTCTGTTTGCAAGTATCTTACTGAGAATTTTTTGCATAAATGTTCATTAAGGTAACTGGCTCTAGTTTTCCTTTTTGTTGTGTCCTCATCCAGTTTTGGTATCAGGTTAATGTTAGCATCAGAGAATGAGTTTGACAATTTCTCTTTCAATTTCATGAAAGATTTAGAGAAATATTGGTGTTTCTTATTTCCCGAAGTTCTGGTAAATTTCAGTAGTGAATCCACCAGGTCCTAGGCTTTTCTTATTTGCTAAAGTTTGGATTACTGCCTTTGCCTATTTTTGGTTCATTCTGGGTTCTTCTGTCTCCTTGGTTCAATTCAGTAATACATATGTGTCTAGAAATTTCTCCATTTCTTCTATATTTTTCAATATATTGGAATTTAAGTTTTAAAAATAGTTTCTTACAATATTCTGCATTTTGGTGGCGTTCATTGTGATTTAACTTTTTCCATTCCATTTGCATTAATGTTAGTCTTTTCTTCTGGTATGTTTGGCTAAGGTCTTATCAATCTTGTTTATCATTTTAAAAACCCAGTCTGATTCATTCTTCTTTTATATTGCTTTTTGGTCTCAATTTTATTAATTTCTGCTCTGATATTTATTAAGTTCTTTTCTTCTACTAGTTCTAAATTTGGATTGCTCTTGTCTTGTCTAGGACCTGGAGATGGAACATTACATAATTTATTTGAGATCACTCCCTCTTTTAATGTAGGCATTCCCAGCTATACACATCCTTCTTAGAACTGCTTTCATTGTTTCTTATTGATGTTGGTATTTTATGTTACTGCTGTCATTTGATTCTAAGAACTTTTTAGCTTCTTTAATTTTTTTGTCATCCATGAACTATTCAAGATTGCATGCATATGACCCTGAATCAAGGGAGCAGTTTTCTGAGGCTGTTGGTTTCAAGCAGGAGCCTAAAGTGGTATCTTTCTCTGGTTGGTTAGCAATTTCAGAACTTTAGAAATGAAACTGACAATTCATTAGAAAGAAACAACTCATCCCCCAGTGAACCTACTGCAGCTGGCCCAGGGGAGAGGAAGCCATGCCTGGTGAGCCACCACAGGGCTGGAGAAAGGGAGGCCACATCCCATGGTGAGCACACTGCCATGGGTCCACAGGAAAGGAGGACATGACCCCTAGTAAGCCTGCCACTGTAGGCCCAGTGGAGAGGAGGCCATGTCCCCCAGTGACCCAGCCACTATGGGCCCAGAGGAGAAGCCACACCTCCCAGTAATCCCAACACCACAGGCCTGGAGGAGAGGAAGCCATACTCTCAGGGTTCTGTTGACATAGAGGAACACTGATGAACAGCCACCTTGCACTTCTCTGCCACCCTGGAAATCTCAGACCAGAAGAAGCCAGGTGACAAGCCCAATCTTCCACACAGTGAGACAGGCAGCAAATGCAAGAAACATCTGGGACTCAGCAACTGGTTGATTTGGAGGAACACAGGAAAACATCAAGACAAAGGAGCAGGGTGCAATCTCAGACCTACAGTCCATCCAGCACAAGTCCAGAAGACATAGACACAAAAGCAGTCAGAAGTCTCACATCTAAAATTTCTGAAATGACATAAGGAGACAACTTAGTGCTTATATTGTTTAATTTATTTTGCATGCCTATATCTCATCCAGAGCAAGTCCAGGAGACATAAACATAGAGGAAATTAGAAGCCACATACATGAAATTTATGAGATGATGGCAACTGAAGTAAAGAAACAACTTCATACTTGTGCTGTTAGATTGATTTTGCATGCCTGTGTCTTGTGGTCTGAGCATGTATTTGGAGAACAACAGTGTGCATCAAGTAACTACAGTTGATTCCCTACAGTCTTGTTTTTGAAATCCAATATCATTTCCATTGTTTTGATTTGTTTCATTTAATTCTTTTATTTTGTTTTATGCTCCTTAAAATAAAAAATAAAGTTTCCATGTATGCATTTGCATACATATGCATCTGATTTTGTATTTCTGGGCAGGTTTTGCTGTTAATTTCTAGTTTCATTCTGCTATGATCTGATAGTATGTAAGAAATATTTTCAATTATTTAGTATTTATTTAAGTATGCTTTCTTTATGGTCTAAAATATAGTCTGTTTTGAATAAAGTTCTTTGTGTTGATGAGTAAAATACATATTTTTTGTGGAAGAAACCTTGTCTTTCTATTAACTGCACTGTTTGATTGCGTGGTTGAATTCTGACATTTCTTTGTTGAATTTTTGCCTAGTTGACTTGTGTGTTTGTGAGAGAGCTGTATTGAAGTTCCTGCATATTGTTACATTGTATCTACCTGTTTTTTAATTTCATGGTTTTTGTTTAATAAAATTGATGCATTGTCATTTGATATGTATATATTTACGGTTGTTATCTCTTCCTATTGAATTTCTTCCTTTACCAGTATATTACCTTTTTTTTTTCTCTGTGATCTCTTTCTCTGTGTGATCCAATTTTCCTTTCAGATCCTTGCTGGGTCCCAGGGTTCCATCTCCCTCTTTTTTCCCCAAGTTTTTATTTTCCAGTGTCTGGAATCTGAATGTTAGAGAGATTGCTTTTTGCTGCTCATCACTCTGCTGTCTTCCCAGAAGTCCTAACCTAAACAATTTTTCCAGATAAAGGAAATAATAGTAACTCAGATACCCCAAAAGTCATAAAGCATGTTAGAAATCGGAAATACATGGAGAATAGCAAAATGAAATCATTTTTATCTTCTTAATATCTTTTAAAATATATAATTCTTTCCCAGCATTACAAAATAATGTATATAATTCTTTAAAGCAAAATTAAACAACATATATGTGTTTTTAATGTAAGTAAATGTGATACATACTGTATAACTATAGCATAAAGAATGTATAATTTGTGTACCTATGCTTTCAAGGTCTTTGTCTTTTTAAAATTTTTTTCAGATTTTCTTATTTTTCATAAACCCACCTGAATTACTCACTCCTTCTTTTTCTTTCTTTCTTTTTTCTTTCTTTCTTTTTGTTTTTCTCTCTCTTTCTTTCTTCTCTTCTTTTTCTCTTCCTTTTCTCCTTTCTTCTTTTTTCTTATTGTTATTATTAATTTAGTTTCATTTTTGTTATAAGAACACTACTTTTTTGAGGCAATGCTTCATCATGTAGCTCAGGCTTACTTGATTTGCTGTCTTCCTTCTTTAGTTTACTGAGTGCTGGGATTACAGGAATGCACCACCATGCCATGCATGAACACTTCAGATTTACTCTGGTGAAAAATTCCTAAATAACCAATATATGTTCTTAACAATAAGCACTATGCTGGGCAGTACATGTCTAGGATTCATTTATATCGCACAATAAATTTTATATCCTTTAATTAATACATCCCCGCTTCTCCCTCATTCCAGCCTCTGGCAATGACTGTTCTATTTTTGCCTATTATTTGTCTACTTTTTGTGCCTTATATAAGTGATATAGCATTTGTTCTCTGTGTCTGGCTTATTTCACTTAGCATGGTGTCTTGCAGGCTCATTTATAATGTTACAAACGACAGAATTTTCTTCTAACTTAAGGCTAAATGATATCTATTTTAGTTTTAATTCATCCATTGCAACTTAGATGAATATTACTGAATCATCATAATGAATGATCTCCAGCACTACATTATGTCCAGATTAGGATCTGCATCAATTTCTTATTGAATGTAATCAAATACAGGTGAGTGTATGTAGCACTCAAAATAATACTCCAGTCAAGGTGCTGAAATATTGTACTTGGAGATAAATATATGTTATGCTTTGTGTCAAGATGTCCCTCCAAAGCCTTCTGCAGTTATATGTGGGGTTTCAGAGGAAGTTGGACTAACAGTGGGAGATTAAGTGTTTGATGTTGGGATCAAGGGTGTGTGATTACTAAATTAATTCACTGATTGGTTTGGCATACTTCTGTGTAGGATTAAGGGTGTCCTGCAGTGAGTTTGAGTGCTACTCACCTTAAGGCAAGGTAGCCTGGATGAAATATAAGGGACAGAGAGAAGATTTTCACTGGTCACTTGTAGCTTGGTGCTTGCTGCCTTGCTGCATTCTACCTTCTGCCTGCCATGAACTATTTCCCCTCTGTCATGCCCCTCTGCCATGCCACCTGCCTTGGAGCCAGCCAATAATAAACTGAAATCTCTACAAACTGTGATCTGAACAAACCTTTCCTCCGTTACCTTTGTGCATCAGGTATTTTGTTTCAGCAATGAGAACAAGTAATAAAAAGTACACCTTTTACATCACTATTTTCAAAGATGACCTTGCATACTGTCTATTATTTATAATTATTTAATTTTCAATCCCTTTTATTACATTTTTTAAATTTCTAGGATAAGTATGGTAGAATTATTCCATAAATAAGACAGCTGTCACTCAAATTTCTTATGCTGTTAGAACATAGGCAAATAATGTTTGATATTGTTTTTGAGAGTGCATGGGTTCTTCACTGTTATGGCTTGTATCTAGACGTTCCTTCAAAGCTTCATAGCTTATTGTTGTGGCTTTTTAGAGGTGGATGGATCTAGGGTGTGTGATTATGGATTAAAGATATATATTTGTTTACTGATTGATTAGTATTTTTCTGGGTGTGGATAATGGAAAACTCCACTCTGGGTGTGGGTTGCACCAACCAATAGGCTTGTAGGTTGTATGGAATATAATGGAAAAGATGAAAGGGAGGATGGTTGCTTTTTTTCTGCTTCACTGATATGAACTGTTTCTTCTCTGTGATGTGACCTCTGCAATTCTTCCATGCCTTAGAGCCATTGACTATAGACTGAACTTCTATGGTGTGGCCTAAAATAAACATTTCCTCATTTAACTTGTGGGTTTTGGATTTTTTTTTTGTCCCAGCAATGAGAAAGTAAGTAAACAATTTGCTGTATACTTTATGAATGGCTTTAACATATGATCTGCCACATTGCCATGTAGAAACAGATTAATATGTCCTTTCATGTTTTATGCTCCAGCACATAATTTGCTGTTTTATAAAGGTGAAGTCTGCTAGGTAATTTCTTTCAGAAGATTTTGGGTTCACTACAATTGAAAACTTGCTTTGGTTGGTTTTCTTTCACTTTAATCAATGTCCTCAACTTTGCTGGAAAATGGCAGCAGCTTCTTCAACATAAGACACAACCTCTTCAGTGATTTTTTAAAATACATTTAATTTCAAAGAGAAAAAAAGAAAAAACATAAAACAAAATTTAAAAACATGTCAATCTGGGGCAACAATTATCCAGTTATTAAAAACTGTGCTGCTATAAACATGGATGCACATATATCACTGTGGTGTGATGTTTTTAATTCTTCTGGGAAGATAGCCAGAAGAATAGTTGGATCAAATGGGACCTCTAGTCCTAGTTTTTTTAAGAATCTCTACACTGATTTCCACAGTGGTTGTACCAGTCTACAGTCCCACCAGGAGTGGGGAAGGGTTCTTTCTTCCCCACAGTCACTCCAGCAGTTTTTATTGCTTGATATTTTGATACTAGTCATTCTTTCTGGGGTAAGGTGGAATCTCAGTGTTGTTTGAATTTGCATTTCTTGAATGACCAATGATGTTGAACATTTTTTCACATATTTATATCTAGTTTCTATTTCTTCATCTGAGAAATGTGTGTTCATTTCAGATGCTCATTTTGGGATTGGGTCTTTGAATCTGAGAAGACTGATTTTTTTTTTTGGTTCTTTATATGTTCTTAATAGTAATCCTTTGTTTGAGGTACAGCTGGAAAAATTCTCTCTCACATTGTGAGTTGTCTCTTCACTCTGTTGGTGGTTTCTCTTACTGTGCAAAACCTTTTCAGTAGGGTGAGATCCCAGTTGTTGATTCTTTGTGATAGTTTCTGTGAAATCAGTGTTTTGTTCATAAAGTCTTTGCCTACACTTATGTCTTCAAGAGTTTTACCTACTCTATCTTCTACCAGATTTAACATTTCTGTTTTAATATTAAGACCTTTGATCCATTCCGATTTTAGCTTAGTACATGGTGAAAGATATGGGTCCAGTTTTAGTCTTTGGCATGTGAAGAGCCAGTTTTCCAGCACCATTTATTAAAGAGGGCTGTCTTTCTTCCAGTGAATGTGTTTGGCACCCTTGTCAAACACAGCATGAGTTAGTGTGTCAGGAGTTGTTTCTGCATCTCCCAATCTATTCCATTGATCTTCAGGTCTGTTTATTTATTTATTTTTTGTGCCAGTACCACACTTTTTATCACAGTAACTTTATAGTATAATTTCAAGTCAGGGATTGTGATTCCCCCTGTCTTGCCTTTGTTGACCAGGATTGCCTTTGCTATTTTAGGTTTCTTCTGGTTCCAGATGAACTTTAGAATTGTTTTCTCTAAGTCTATGAGATACGCTATTGGAATTTTGATTGTGATTGCATTGAATCTGTGTAACAGTTTTGGAAGTATGGCCATTTTCACTACTTGGTTCTTCCTACCCAAGAGCATGGGGTATCTCCCCGTTTTCCAATATCCTCTTCAATCTCCTTTTACAGAGTACTGTAGTTTTCAATATAGAGATCTTTTACGTCCTTTGTTTGATTGATTTCTAGGTATTTCCTTTTTTATTTTTATTTTTTGGATGCTGTTGTGAAAGATGGGGGGGTTTTTTTGCCTGATTTCTCTCTTAGTGAGTTTGCTATTCGTGTACAGAAAGGCTATTGATTTTTGTTTTTGTTTTTTTTTATACAGGGTCTCATTATGCAGTTCAGGCTGGCCTTGAGCTCACTTTGTAGCCCAGAATGGTCTCAAACTCACAATGATTCTCCTCCCTCAACTTCCCAAGTGCTGAGATTACAAGTGTGTGCCACCACACACAATAGCAGTTGGCTATTGATTTTTGAGTGTTGAATTTATATCCAGCTACATTACTGAATTTGTTAAGTCTAGTAGTCTTTTGGTTCTCCAGTAATTTTTATATTTTCCAGTTCAAACCTATTCCCAAACCTGTGTAATACCAGATGATTGATCCAATAACTGAAGTAATGGCTATATGACTAAGGGGAAGTTAGTATATGCAGCATGGCCATGCGGAACAAAGCGATAATTCATGTCCTAGGTAGAATAGAGCAGGACAGCAGGAAATTTTATCATGATGCTTAGAATGGTATAAAATTTAGCATTTATGAATTGTTTATTTTGTAATTTTGCATTTAATATTTTTATCCATGGTTGACTACTGGTAACTGAAACTATAAAATGAAACCATCGTTAAGGGAGAACTATGATACAGGCAGCCCTGTTCTCACTTGGTTACCATTTTATTGTACAATAAGATATTTAGAGAAAGAGAGAGAGAGAGTTTGACAGTGAGAGGTCTTGTTCATATACCTTATTACAGTGTGTTGCTATAATAGTTTTATTTTATTATTAGTTATTGTTAATCTCTTACTGTGTCAGAATTGTAGTTAAACTTTATCATAGATATCTATGTGTAAGAAAAACACAGTATACATAAAGTTCAGTGACTACCCACACTTTCAGTCATCCTCTATGGGTCTTGTATTTTATCTCCCTTGGATAAAGGGAACCCTATATGATCTCTTTCCAACCTTTTACTTTCAACCTGTATGTTTCTTTATATGTAGTGATTTTTTTTTTGGTAAACATTATACAACTGGATCCTACTTTTTCCCCCTGTGGTTCTAGGGATCGAACACAGGTCCTCAATCATGCTAGGCAATAGCTCTACTTCTAAGCTACATCTCCAGTCATAGATCTTTTTTTTAAAAAAAAATCTATTCAGATAATCTATATATTTTGATTGGAGAGTTTAATTCACTTATATTAAATTAATTGCAAATAGGAAAGTGTTTACTGTTATCATTTTATTTGCTTCTATATGTCATTTTACTTTTTTCTACTGTCTTTTGTTTCTGATTGCCTTAATTTGTTTCATTGATTTTCAGTTGTAATGACATACTTTGATTCCTTTCTCATTAATTTTTGTGAATATTCTATAGGTATTTTCTTTGTGGTTAACATTAACTACATAATATGTCTTAAAGTAATAATGTTCTATTTTTTCTAATTTTAAAAATTTCATTAGACCATGTTTGCAATTCATGCAGTTTGCAGTCATCTTGGGAAGTAGTTACAAGTACATGTTACAGTTTGTTTCTTTCTTAAATCCCCTTCCCCCTCCCCACTACTCCTCCAGTTCCCCATCCCTTTTTTTTACTTGTTTGTATTTTTTGTTTTAGCGCATGCTATGGCATATATTGTTTACATTAATTGGATTTTTTTGGTTGCTGTTCATGGCAAATCTTTATTCCTTTCATTTCCCCTTCCACTCCTCCTCACTCCTTGATATTTTTCCCTTGGACTACTTTCCTATCACAAGAAATCTGTCCACTTTTCCCTTTCTATCCATTGTTTTTTTGTAATTTGATATTTTTAATATTAGTAATTTTCTAACAAAAGATATAATGAGGGTTTACAACTGGTGTCATTTTCCATCCTTCACTAGGATTTCTCATATACTTTTATTTCAATCTTTCCATTATTATCTAGTAAAGTGAATATTCAGAGCCAATTGTCTACTTTGGGTTTTTTGTTTGTTTGTTTGTTTGTTTTTGTCTTTGTCTTTTTTTATTTAAGAAAAAATGGACACATAAGACAGAAACAAAAAGCAAAAAAGACAAACGACAACAACAAATGTGATATGATAACATTGTAGGTTCACACAATGAGATGGTTGAAATTTGGCAGTAGTTACAATATTGCATATTGTTACCTCCATAGGGGTTGTTCAGATTGACAGATATAGACATGC
Organism: Dasyprocta punctata; assembly: GCA_004363535.1. Taxonomy (NCBI): domain Eukaryota; kingdom Metazoa; phylum Chordata; class Mammalia; order Rodentia; family Dasyproctidae; genus Dasyprocta; species Dasyprocta punctata. The sequence goes on along the minus strand of RJWM01009439.1, from coordinate 7,284 downwards.
AAAATTTATCAAATCATGAGTATTAACTTTTCTTTTTCAATAGCTAATGCATTTAGTAATATAGTCATTTTAACTGTCCTCTGTATACCTATTTATAAATTTATGTGTTTTTCCTTTTCCCTTCCTTCTTTTCTCTTTTCCACTTAGAATACCTCTTGTTATTAAAATAACTGCCCATACCGTCAGGTCTAATATAATCAAGCAAGATAGTTCAGAATGAAACCAATAAAGAATAAAAGAATGGTCATAAAAAAGAGAAACAAAAGACTAAAGGGATCAACGAACAACAGCATATCCAATACTGTAACATTATAGGTTAACGAAATGAGATTATTGGAATTTTACAGTAGTTGTGAGATTGCATATCGTTACCTTCAAGGGGGTTGTTCAGATTGACAGATAAAGACATATAAGATTGATCTAATCATATGAGTATCAACTGTTCTCTCTCACCAGTTAATGCATTTAGTAATATAGTCTTTCAAACTATCTTATGTATACCCTCATAAATCTATGCCTTTTTCCTTTTCCCTTCCTTCCTTCCTTGGTTCCCCTTGTAATACCTCTTATTGTCTTCAAAATAATTGCCCTTACCAATTGGCCTAATATAGTCGATCGAAATAGTACTAAATAAAACCAATAACCAGTAAAATAATGGAAACAATAAATAGCAATGCAACATTGATTTCTATAATGCCTCATATTATCTTCTAGGCGGTTGCCAATATCATCTGTTGTATTACAATCAAACAAAGATAGGTTAAAATCCCTCAAAACAGAGCAGTGAAAGCAATACCTGGTTTTGAAACAAGGTCATCGAATATCATTAAAGGCTACCCTAATAAATTTTATCTTTAAAATAACTGTCTTTGTCAACATATATAATAAAGTTAAGCAGGTCGAGGTAGAATAAGATTAAACTAAACAGTTCATTGGAAACAATACTGGACTGAAATCCTGGTGATGGATTATTCATTTGTCTGCTCTGCTCGGTGATATCCCTCTGTCACTGTTTCTGGAGCTGTGGACTTTTTTTTTTTTATCTCTCTCTAGAATGTCCTTCAGTATTCTTTGTAGGGTTGGCTTGGTTGTCATAAATTCTTTTAGTTGTTCTTTGTCGTGGAAGTATCTTGTTTCTCCATTGATTTTGAAAGATAATTTTGCAGGGTACATCAATCTGGCGTGGAAGTTATTTTCCTTCAGGGCTTGAAATACTTCACTCCAAGCTCTTCTTGACCTGATGGTTTGTGTTGAGAAATCTGTCGTGATTCTAATGGGCCTTGCTTTGTAGGTAATCTGTCTCTTTTCTCTAATAGCTTTTAATATTTTGTTTTTGTGTTGAATTTCTTGAATCTTGATTATTATATGTCTGGGTGTAGGCCTATTTTGGTCATGTTTAACTGGGGTTCTTAATGCTTCACTTATCTGAAAGTCTCTTTCTGTTCCCATGCTTGGAAAGTTTTCTGAAATTATTTCTGTAAATAGGCTTTTAAGTTGATCTCTATTGACCCCTGCTTTTTCACTCACACCTTTTATTTGTAAATTATATTTCCTTGGGTTGTCTTGCAGCCATTGCACTGCCACTTCCAGGTTTCTTGTTATTTTTAGGAGATCTTTCCTTTCTCGATCCCAGACTTCTAGCCTGTCTTCCAGATTTGAAAGTCTATCTTTAGTTTCCTTCAGGTGGTTCTGCCAGCTTTCATTGGAGTCTTTGATTTCCTGGTAGTCTCTCTGAATCTGTTTCATATATTCTAATTCTTTTTTGTTTTTTTCCTTCTCGGTTTCCTTCTATTCTCCACACTCCACCTTTTCATCTAAGTCTCCTTTAGAGATGCCTAGCGATTCCTTTTTTATGTATTTCATTTCTATTCTCAACTGGGTCAATAGTTCTGCTCTAATTTCTTTTATAGCTTCATGGAGTTGTCTCCCCACTTCAGTTGTCATTGCTTCAGAGATTTCAATCGTTGGGCACCCAACTTCTTCTGTGTTTGCTTCTCCTGGATTTACTCTGCTTGAATCGGAGGTCAGAGAGCACCCTCTACTTTTCTGTCTTGGCATTTTCCTGGGTTGTTCAGGAGTGTTGTGGTTTTTCTGGGGTGAGCCCATGTTGGTCCACTGCCTTTCCCCAGCCTGTCTCTGCTCCGTGGATGTCTGGTACAGTGCATGGGGGTGGGGCTGCTGCTTGGGAACCTATGCTGGTTGTCTGTCAAACTTCCCCTGCCACCCCTAGGGCACACATGCAGCCTTGGTCTCCAGACCTAGCCAGTCACTCACCGGGACCCTCCAAGGCTCAGTCACAGCAATTTCTTTGGGACCATGCCCAATTAGGTGTGGTTCTGGTCTCAAGATGGATGCCAGCCCCTCGATCTCCCTCGTGGGGGTGGGGGGGTGTGAGGCTGGGACCCGCCGTGCTCACCCACTCACCTGCTCCATTCCACCTCACCCCACGATCCATTGCCACCTCCACCATTGCCACTGCGGTCACAGCACTTTAATTGCACTTTCCCAGGATGCTCCCTGCCACTAATTGGATTCGGCTCCTGTCAGAGGTGCTGCCAGCCTCTGCCTTTGTTTGGTTACTTCTTTTTTTACTCTTTCTGTGGGCTTCAATTCTCGTTTTAGATTCTTCTTGGATCCAGAGGAGCCATCTCCCTGTTTTTTTTTCTTCTTTCTGTTTTTTTATTCCAGCATTTGGATTGTATCTTTTAAGGAGTCCCCCTATCGCAGTGTTCACTGGTCTGCCATTTTGTAGCTCTCCCTGTTTTTCTACCCATTGTTTTAATCATTTTCTTTGTACTTTGCCTCACTGAAATGAGAGATATCATATGGTATTTAAGCTTGTCTGTCTGGTTCATTTCACTCAATATTATATTTTTCCACAAATGTGTCATTCTTTATAGCTGAATAGTATTCCATTACACATAGATACTACATTTTCTTTATCCAGTTGTCTTTGATGAATATGCAGGTTGCTTCCAGGATTTAACTATTATGCATTGTGCTGCTATAAACATTGGGTATGTACGTATCACTGTAGTGTGATAACTTAAACTTTTTGAGGTTGATAACTAGCAGGGAACAACATGGCCCTATGGAATTTCTAATTTCAATTCTTTGAGAAATCTCTATACTATTGATTTCCATAATAATTGTACTGGTTTGTATTCCCACCAACAATTCAGGAAGGTTCCGTTTTTACCACAGCCACAACAGCATTCGTTATTTGACTTCCTAATGATTGCCATTTTTTTCTGGAGTGAGATAGAATCAGTATTGTTTTAATTTTGATTTCTCTAATGGGCAGAGATATTGAAGATTTTTTGACATATTTATTGATCATTTGTATTTCTTCCTCTATGGAGTATCTGTTCACTTCTCTTGCCCATTTCTTGATTGGATTTTAACTTCAGGTGACTGAGGTTTTTTAGTTTTTGTTTTTATATATTCTAGGCAATAGTCCTCTAAGAAGTAATTAGAAAAAACTTTTTCTCATTCTGTAGGTTGTCTCTTCACTCTCCTGATTGATCCTTTTGATGTACATAAGCTTTTTAGTCTGATGTGATCCCATTTGTTGATTCTTGCTGGTATGTCTTCTACAATTGAATTTCTGTTTAGAAAACCCTTTCCTACACCTATGTCTTCAAGTGTATAGCATTCTATTTTAGTTCAGTAACTTCAATCACATATGAAACCTTTCAATCACATATGATACCTTTCCTTTTTCTCATCCTCATGTTACATTATCAATGATACAAATTAGTATTTCGTATGTTGTAAAACTATTATCATAGATTTATAGATTTTTTTCATTTAAATTATATGGACCTAAAATGTTTGCTGTTTAGCATCTTGATGTCTTTCCTTATTTTTTTTCCACAGCAAAGATTTGGGCCAAGTAAAATCATGAAAATAAAAATTTCATACAAAATAGAGCAAGTTTACAGTGAACAATACATTGGCAAAGACCTCCATGTCAACTGTACTTTTTGTATCACCCACTCATTGTGTTAATGTCAGGTCTAGGCCATTCTATCAAGCACCACTTGAGCTTTTTTTGTACCAAGAATTGAACTCAGGACCTCGTGTTTGCCAGCCACTTGAACTCTTATGAGTAGTCCATCCACAGGGCTTTAGAAACTATTCTGCATGTGTGTTTGGGGATTTTGTAGTTAACAGGCCATGCCTTACTTCCCCAGCCATGTTCGCCATGCTCTAATCTGCTTTCTCATCTCCTCTTGAGAGAGACGTATATTCATAATTCTTCATGGGGTGTTGTGGGAGTGGTGATCTCCATCTTCATATAGCTACTTTCTTCTGAAAGAAGATGTAGACCCTAGCTACTGGAGATTATGTGCTAATTACTTTGGAATGTTGTGGCTTATTGGCTGGGTTGAAGGAAAAAAACCTGCCAGAAGACAATGAGAAAAGTGTTAGTGATCCTCAATTTGCCTATTTGATGGGAGAAAGCTTTGTCAACTTTACTCTTAGGTTGAAGATGTAGAGCCCCAAACATGAGAATGAGCAGGTCAGGTTTCCACACTTCACGTAGAGAAATTATCACAAAGAAGGAAGTCAAGTAAATTATTGAGAGCCTGAGAGCCTTAGCCTTAGCAAGATTCCATTTACTTATCTTTATTTGATGCAGTACTGGAGTCTTGTTTTTTGAAGAGGAACCTCAGGTTTTCCAGAGGTTCGCAGGAGTATTGTTCTTCGTAGCCCTGTGAAAATTTAAGAGATCACATTCCAGGTAGGCTTTTTTAAAAAACTATCTACTGAACCTCTTGAAGAGGAACCACTTTAATGGCTCCTCAGTAAGTAAGAATAAGGCTAGGATATTGAGGAGCTGTAAGGCTGCCCTTGCCTGTCTACCAGATTTGATTTCCCAAAGAAACTGTTTTTATGGGATTCCTTATAATGAATGACAATGACCTGTTGGGCAGATAGACTACCTCTAAGAGTTGTAGAATTTTCTGTTTTATAGATTATTGCTTATTAGTTAGCAAGCTCCTTTTTTCAGGTTACTGAATTGGAATGTACCACCAGAAATGCATATTTGGAGTCTGTATAGATATTTAGCTTTTTGCCTATTCCTATTATCAATGCCCAAGTAAAAAGCAGAGGTCCCTGGGGAAAAGGCATTTGGCCTCAATAATGTGTTGCAAACTGACAATTGCATAACCGGCCTTTTTGTGTCTTTCTTGGAGGAAGATTAGGTCTGGGCCCTTTGGAGGGCATGCCCTGCAAAAGGATGCAAAATCATTGAGTCTTTGGAGCATCCTGTGTGAGACTCATTTGGACTACCAGTCATTTGAGCAACACTGGTACCTTCTTACAGACACTTCTTGTTTAACGATCATGTTCCACTCCTGCAACTAGGTTGGGTTTTTTTTGTTTGCTTGTTTTTGTTGTTGTTGTTGGTTTTTTTTTGTGGCACCAGGGATCGAACTCACAGCCTCACGCCTGCTAGACAGGTGCTTAAGCCACTGACCCAAACTCCCAGCCCTAGTTTTTTTGAGGCAGGGTCACACTATGTAGCTCAGGCTGGCCTTGTGCTCACGTTGTAGCCCAAGCCGGCCTTGAACTCACAACGCTCCACCTATCTCAGCCTCCCAAGTGCTGGGATTAAAGGCGTGTGCCACCACGCCAGGCTTGCAACTAGGTTGTTAAATAAATTGGTCAGTAAACGAGGAATTGTATATAGCATGTACATTAAAATATCCAGAACAAATAATGGTCAAACTCCAACTTGATGGTTTTGCTTCTATTTGCATAACTCTTATATGCAGTGCTGCACTGTATAGCACAACTTAAAACTACAATACTGCACCATACAGTTCAATCAAAAAAAATACAGTACTGTATAAATAAGGTGTTCTGTATAAAAAAAAGGCATTGAGGCTCTATAAACAAGATATACTCAACTGTACAAGAAAAGATGGATCATAAATCCAAGCAGTCATTAAACAGGTAGGTCACTGAAGGAAGAACACTTATATTTTTTCCTTAGAACTCTCCATAACTTGTGGCCCACTATGACTCATAGTTTAATGGTGAGGTTGCTGGGATCTGCAACATTGATCCACTGACTCCTTTGAGGGAAGGGCATATCCTGCCCAGGGGCTCATTTAGAAACTCTCTTAAGAGCAGGGCGGAGCCACTCAGCCAGAGACTCTCTTAAGGTCAGGGCGATGCACCCTGCCCAGAGACTCCCTTAAGCACTTGAGAAATAATAACTCTAATAATAATAATTTTTAAAAATCTTAAAATATTTTGAGGACTAGAGGGACTCTACTTGTGCATACTCAAGGCCACTTGAGCATTACTGGCTTTTTCTTTGTTTTTCTCAGGACATCAGGCATATATTTCTAAATTACAGTACCTGAATATTTGTTAGATGACCTACTAATGATGCCCAGAGATAGAAGGTCATCTAGGAAAAAACCACAGATTAGACTTTGAGCACAAAAAGAGTAAACTGGGTTAGGCAACTACTCAAGCAAGACACCAAAGCACCAATAGCAATTTTTCCCAAAACAGTGAAAAAGCTGAGTAAAGTATCATAGAAACTAAATTCTATGTCCAACACATGGAATGTGAATGAGCTGTTCTGTACTTAGGTTTATATCAGGCTCTCTGGCTGCTTTTCACTGCAAAAACAGGAAAAAGAAGAAAGAAAAGAGGGGATAAATTTGAGGCAGGCCTATTGGCCTCTTACCTGCTAGGGAAAATACAGAGGCCATGCACTCCCTCTCCCTAATACCACATGGAGGGACACACAAGGAAACTGTTCAGAGTAACATCACAAAAATTCCTGAGTTCCTTGGCTTCCATTAGGAGCTTTATTAAGAGGGAGGGGGGCACATTTTCAGCCATAGTTTAGAAAAAAATAATAATATCAGCCCAAAATAACTTATCTGCTCTCCTGGCTGGCTAAGCCAAATATGTTACTGGGTTTTGAGGTGTTGAATTTCCTTCTAGAGGTAATTTCTGGTTTCTTTCTGTACGGAAGAAAGAACAAGACAAGTGCCAATTTTTCATTTATTAAATCTAGGAAAAAGACAGGCTATGCATGGCAACTTTAGGCCAAGTACAGTAGGAAAATAAGAACATTCTATGGGAGAGAGTGGGCTATGGTGAGAGAACACAGTAGCTCATCTTTTTTTCTCTTTTCTTTCTTTCTTACTTTCTTTCTTTCCTTCCTTCCTTCCTTCTTTCATTTTCTTCTTCTTCTTCTTCTTCTTCTTCTTCTTCTTCTTCTTCTTCTTCTTCTTCTTCTTCTTCTTC